>CAAKHC010008191.1:0-10252 GCA_901007825.1 Macroramphosus scolopax | reverse complement strand
CACTGCACATGCGCGTTGTGAACGAGTTGAGTCCTGCATCCACACACACACACACACACAGACACACAGACAGACACACACACACACACACACACACACACACACACATATACACACACACCTAATGCTGAAATATTTTAATATTCCGGTTTTTCCCTCTAATGATAAAATCAGACAGGCTCAGGCTTGATTGCTTCTCATTGGGAGCCCTAGTTATTATTATCATTATTATTATTTTAATCATGGTCCATGAGTTTTAGCATGGTAGTTCAATGAACCTGATTCGACCTGACTTTTAAGATCTGAAATGCAGGTTGGGAATTTGAATACAGTTGAATACACATTTTTTTTTGTGGAAATTGGAGACATTTTCTCTTTGAACCCAAAAAACACAAAATGCCTGGAATGCAGTGGTATTTGGAAGTGCCCACAAACAGGCGTTTGTTGTCGTTTAAATGTCACAGTCATGTATTCAGTTCTTTCTCTGCTTCACTTCATGGATAATAAACTATTAAATGAGACCATCTCCTGTCCCTGTACAGTAATCCTCCACCACACATGTAATATCTCAGTAATGTAAGCAGCTGTAGCTTGGCCCCGGGGGGCTTGCTTGATTCTGCCTGACTTGTGATTGTTCTGGATGTCTTTGAGGGCCCAGAAAAACATCATGCTACATAACAACAACCATGACGGACAGCACACAACAACAGAGAATGACGTGGAATAGCCACAATCATTTTTGCAACAAGTCAGAAAATGTCTGAATGGCAAGAAAGCAAAGAGAGAGGGAGAGAGAGGGAGGGGGGGTCATTGTTTGTGGGCCCTGTGTCGCTGGAGCAGGTCGGACCAACGGAGAGTCAGACTGAGGTTTAATTTCAAACAGAATGCATCGCCATTTTTCTTCAGGACAAAGATCTAAATGGGAACTTGTTCACTATGGATCTGCAGCAAGGTATTTCACGAGTGTTTTAGAGATGGGTGAAGATGGCAATGTTACTGTCAGAGATGAGGGATTCGTTATCTTGCAGAGTCAGTGATGTAACCTTGTTTTTATTCCATCGTGGTATTTTAGATATGGTGGCATCTCATTTCCAGGATGATTACTTATTGATTTGTGTTGAAACATCGAGGAACACAGCTACACGTTTGGTTCAATCTCACATGCTGAAGATAAGCTCGGTAGGTCTGTGCCAGCAGTCCGACGTTAAGCTAGCGGCGTGTGTCTCTCTCTTCTGTGGAAGCCATGTCAGCTGAGGCTATGTAAACATTGTCCATCACTGTGGACCCAAATCCTCCTGACTGATTTACGAGTCAGGACAGTAGAGCTTTTTTCCTGGAAGATTGTCACAAACGGGGTTTAAACCTGAAGGGGAACCATCTCCAGATTTAGACGTTTGAAAGCTTCCTGTGGTGTTTCTAATCACCAGATTGAAGACCTGCGGTTTTAAATGACTGAAAATCTGTTTCAGATTTGAACTTAGTCATTCTAAAATACAGCTTTGGACCGTAAACTGATGCATTCCTTTGCAGTTACCGTCACTATATTAAACTAGTGATATATCGGGAAATAAAACCGTTTGTTTTTAATTGTCAACTGTAACTGAAAGTGTTTCTTTACAAAGCAAGTTATTTACTCTCTGTAATCAGAAGTTATGCCTTGTAATATTCTGCAACATAATAAGCGTCTTTTCTCTCGTGGCAGATCGTGAAAAATGCTTTGAAGTTCTATTCGCATTGTCTATTTGTCTTTCTGAAACTCGGCTTACGAACCAGCTGGAAGCTCGACCCAGACATCCTTAAAAGGATGCATGTTTAAAATAAGAGATCTTTATCTAACAACATGCCACTTCCTCTTGTGGCCTGATTTCTATGAACGTCATTTTCTCACTTTCAATTCAGCATCTATCCTAAGCTAAATGTTACTAGTCGTTAACACAGGCAAGCTTGAGTGACTCTCTTCCAGTAAGCCGTGGTACCTCTTCTAGTTTTCTTCTCTTGAAGAAAAAGTTTTACGGTGCTTCTTTCTTTGATGGCAACTGATGCTGGTGATTTGGTTGAAGTCTTGATGAAGGCACCTGATGTCAACAGTCGTACCCAAAGTTGTGAACGCGAACAAATCTCAGGGCTCCATGTTCACATGTTCTTGTGACAAAATTTAAACTTTATTTGCACATCCCAAAGTCAGAATCAGAAACAGACCTGACCGTGTTTGTGTGAGCAGCAGGAGCAGGTTCATTTCCTCATTAACAGCTTCTCATGGCTTCGACAACAGCCACAATCATAGAGGGTTGTAGATATTTCAGTTAGTGAAACAGCTAAAGCAAGCATTCTACATCCCAGAGCAGTAATTGCTGTGTATTGACGAAGATTGCATTGCAACTAAAACCTTCTCCTTGTTTCCTCCAGAGTGTTCGTCAACAGAAGCTTGGCAATGGAGAAGATTAAGTGCTTTGGGTTCGATATGGACTACACTTTAGCAGGTAAGTGAATTCACCAACAGCTGCTGAGACAAAACAGTTGATTGATCTTTTCTTGAGCAACAAATCAGACAAACATTGGGACAGAGAAGATATTATCTGGTCGGATTTAAACTTTTTGGCTCTGAATCGAAACTTTCAGATGTTATAATCTTATTGGAGGACTTGGCATAGCCTTAGATTCTTAGATAGATTCTTAGATAGATAGATAGATAGATAGATAGATAGATAGATAGATAGATAGATAGATAGATAGATAGATAGATAGATAGATAGATAGATAGATAGATAGATTCTATTCTTAAATTGACAAGACCATAACACCATCATTTGCACTTCTAGCTTCCAGTATTCAGGCCATTTGCACAGCAGATATCTGAACCATCCTTCCTGTTGACGGATTCTAAAAGCAGACTAGTTCTCATTAACACTCAATAACTCCAGACATATATCAATGAAAGTTATCAAAAAGGATTTGTTGATCAGAATGAGGATTAATACATCTGTAATTACTAATAGCTTGAGATTCATAGATTTATAAATGTATTATTAATTGTCACAATTGCTCTCTTTGGAAAACAGTATCCATTCTTTTCCATTCTGTATCAGGCTACCATCCCCCAGAAGTGCAGCTTGTTGTCTTGCAAAGTATTATTTAGGTCAATTCCAGCGAGACACTGAGGACACTGTAACACTTAGATAACACAGTGTTAAGCGTAGCTCGCCGGTACACCAAACCGGCTGCATGACCACAGTCCATCTCCTACTGACCAGTAACTGGGCCAAAATTATCCTGCAACTTTGTTGTATGACTCAGCTCCAAGTTTTAGTCTCTGCCTCTAAAAATAAATTGATGACTTTGTAAAGCAGGTCATGTTTGTTTGTGGAGTGACGGGTCCTCTGAGATCGGGGATCACTCGTAGTCCCGCTCTGGTCGTGCAGCCCTATCCCTGCTCGGATTGCAGGAGATTTCACGGAAGCTCAGCTGTTGACATGACTCTTTATGGGCGCCCATAACCAAGTGTTAATGTTTGCGAGAAGTGTAGCTATCATGTATCTTTGGAAGATGTTCAAGTTCTGACTACAGAAGTGCTTCAACGACTCCAGGGTGCTGCTAGTTTCAAAGAAACAGCACGCTGGAATAAAGCCAGTTAGTTAGTTAGTGGAAAGGGTCATCACCCGGAGTGCCCCATGCATGTACTGCGAAAAGAGAATTCAATGCTTATCACATGCATTCCTTATCGTGTTGCAAAATAATAGTATCACTGACATTTTGAGCAATATAATTCCATGTATCTTATCAAGTGCCAGTGGTGAAGCCCGATATCAGTATATAGATGTAGATAGAGCACGGCCTCCACACTGTGAGGTTAGGGTGGTTTCATAGTTCTGTGTTGCTCCTCTTTAGTTGTTATTTTCCAAACAATAGAAATGTTAAAGGCTACATTTCTCAATTGTCCTGCCCATTTTCAACCATTGCATAAATAAACATCAGACATTTGTACATTTAGTTTTTTTAAATCCACATTGCCTGAGGCAATAAATTAACCTGAAGGAAACGTTGCTCAGACATACTTTTAGGCCCAGATTGCAGTGTGATACACACAGTTTTGTCCTAGTTTCCCAACAGACTTTTGGCTGGAATATAGGTCCTTGAGGCAGTTTTGTCATTTTTCCACAATATGCTGGATACGATGAAGACCTACATTTGCATATTAGTGGCTACAAATATATTAAACTGGTTAAGATGCTGGCCTGTGACATGGTTCAGATAGAAGCTCCGCATGGGACACGTTATATGTTTTGGATTTAGTGGTCTATTAGTAGATTGTTTACCTTGTGTATGGGGGGTGTATATTACACGTAGGCTTGAGGTGACCTGACCTATAAAGTCCGTAGAGGCAACACGCACCTCGGGGATTGGAGCAGTGGGAGTATAATTATCTGGCAACTATCTCATCAGGGATAGAAGGAAGCAGATGCCTGCATGTTTGGTCGTTTCTCACCTCACCTCTAAGTAAATGATCATGTGTGTGCGTGTCTACATGTGTGTCCGTGTGCACACGTGCATACTGACATTGTGAGAAATATGAGAAGGAGCTTACAGAGGAGGAGCAGGGACCCCTATGAAGCCAGAGTCAAGGACATTTTAACATTGTCTCACAACATCCGGCCTGCACACAAGCGCTCCACAGTATTTTCTCAGAGGACTTGTTTACTAAAACCAGCAACTTTCCATGACTGTGGCCTCCACTGTGGCTTTCATCTAAAAACAGATCTACAAATAACTCTGCAGAGCTCTGTCAAGCATTCAAACATCTGAAATAGTGAATAGCAGCTAGGATTACCGGTGAAAGCATACACTGTCCACCACTGGGGTCAAGTGTCGTCATTTGTAAGGGGAGTCCTGTGCCGATTTCGATGAGCAATACTAATTATAAATACGAACTTTTATTAATATAGAAAAATACTTGTTTGAAACCAAGATTTTAGGCGTGACGTAGTAGTTTTACTCAGTGAAATAGGTGCAGTATAGTTAATGTCAACTGTGACCATTAACACCTGTCATACCCTCCTTGCATCATAAACAACTTCCTGCTTCTATATGACCTGCCTGACTAGCTTCTAAACCTAGATTAAGACGTAGTTGTAAATCTGCTAAATAGAGGTGTGTGTGTCCCAAGGTCAACACGTGAAAAGAGTCTCGCAGTGAGCTGAAGAAAGTGAGAGTGATGAGAGCAAAGGTGATAGAGGGGAAACTGCTCTTAAAATAGGTTTCTTTTGTAGCGCCTCCGAGCTTTGAGAGTAATATGACAAGTGGACGAAGCGCAGGCGGAGGAGGAGGAGGAGGAAAGGCACTTTGTTGGGTGCTCACCACTGCTCTGGGCGGAGGGCCCAAACCTTCTGTGTACTGGGAGACCACAGCAGGGGGTGAAGGATAGGGTCTCTACGTGATTACAATGCAGAAACAGGCTCACAGAATATGGCCTCATTGAACCCAATAATATCAAGTTACTCCATGCACACTAATGCTTTTGTGTGCAACTCAGCATTAGACACAAACGATGCTCACAGTTTTTGCACTACTCCAGCGGAGAGGACACAAGATGATTTCTTGTTTGTCATGCACTGAGTGACCTCTTCTAAACATCAGCAGCCAATGTTTCTTCCCCTCCAGGGGCCTCCCACCATCCCACTGGGAGTTTAGAAAACAGCCATCAACGCAAGCGCATTCTGTTTTTTTGTATTTATAGCATCTGACATATATTTTTCCCAGTGTCCGATAGCATTTTAATCCCCTGCTAGCCTTTTCTGAGCCTAGCAGAGCTCGTCCATGTTTCAGGTTTGGCCCGAGTGTAAATATGTGGCTCTGGCAGTGCCGACACTTTGGCTCGTACATCTCAGCAGGGCTCATTGGGCTGCTGAAAGTTGAGTGGTTTTTCATTTTCACACCTCGCATAGCTTTGTGGCTTAAAGTGCAGAACATCCTGGCCCTTGTTGATACTGAGGAATGAAAGGGCCAATGGGTGTGCATGAGGGGGGTTCACTGGAGGCTGAAAACGTGCTGTTATCAAAATATGGCGACAACACAACAGTGAAAAAACACAGTCACATGCATATGTTGTGTAACATGGAGGAGGTCCTCTGATTATATGTCACCTCTAATGGAACTGTGTCTGCTGTGTAATTCAAGCTTGACACCCAGGTCCTGCTCCTCAAGTGGACACATACTACAATGTTTATGAAGTTTAACATGCATGTCACATGCTCCATGACCTGTCAGCTAATCGCTGAGATCAAATGTATCTTTGGGCTTAATAATTAGAACTGGTGAGAAATAGAATTTCACCTTTACCCAAAACTTTCCTGCAGATGGTGATGTCGACCTGTCTGCCGGTCGATAACCCACTTTGGAGAAGACCGAAATATACTGGATAGATTGATGTGACGAACTGTTCAGTCATGCATGGTCACCTGAGGATAAGTCCTACTGACTTCAGTCCACCGTTGACTTTCCTCTATAAACGCCAGCGAGGCAACACGTTAGGTTTTTACTATGGAAGGCATTGCCATTTAATTTGTTAAGATAGCAAAGGCGCCCATTGGACGAAGCCTGGGGACTTTTCCTGCAGCGCCACCTGCAGGTCAACGCTTTCACAGCTTAAAGATGGATCAACCTGATATTTTGACATCCCAAGTTCTGCATCTCAGTGACTTTATGTGATTTGGTGTCTTTTCCTGTCGTGACACCATGGTGTTGACACTTGTGGTTTTGGGTGAAATGTCTCAACAGGTTGGGTACATGTTGCTCAGGATCAATTGTTAAGAGATTTTACTTAACAAATGATGTAATCAGTCTTCAAAGTAATAAATAATAATAAACATGGAACTGTCTTTTTGCAGAAGATCATGGCCCGTGCTCTTTCATTTGGGACCCCTGTGGCTTAGACTGTAATTTTTGGTAAACAAAATGTCTGTGTGTTTCATTTCTAGTGTACAAGTCACCAGAATACGAGTCACTAGGTTTTGAGCTCACCGTGGAACGGCTGGTTTCCATCGGTTACCCACAGGAGCTGCTGAGCTTCGTCTACGATCCATCCTTTCCCACCAGGTCAGACCAATCACACCCATCTTCACAGACATCAATGGGAATGATGCAGCAGCAGTTAACCATCAGGTTAATGGCCACCTGCTGTTTCTATTGCCTCCTCTCTTATTATTCGTAGCCTCAGTGGATATAGCGAGTAAATGACGGGTAACAAAAGTCACTTGTTTACTGTTTATTTTCATTCAATAATCATCCTGATAAAATAATGGCTGTTAACATGACATACTTTTTGATCAGAAAATCAGTTAGAAAGTTTTTCAATCTGTAATATTGACTTTCTCTGTCAATTCCAGGGGCCTCGTGTTCGATACCATGTATGGTAACCTACTAAAGGTTGATGCCTATGGTAACATCCTGGTGTGTGTCCATGGATTCAACTTCCTCAGAGGGTGAGGCTTGTAAACATTCTTCTCTCCTCTTTTTAGACAAAGATTGTAAATAATTCTGTCACGGTTGTCACCGTGTCTACATGTGTGTGAGTATGTAATAAAGACCAGGATGATCTGAAAGTGCCTTCTCTTTTCCCAGCCCTGAGATCCGTGAGCGTTACCCAAACAAGTTCATCCAGAGAGATGATACAGAGCGCTTTTATATACTTAACACACTCTTCAACCTGCCAGGTGAGGTCTCTAAACATTACTGACGCAGGGAGGTGTTCCTGATTAAATCCTGCATGCAGCTAGAAGGGAGAATATAGAAGGTTGAAGGCGAGTTTGATTAAGCTGCTTTATTACTGACGACTGCTCTGTTTATCTTCCTTTTTATAGAGACTTATCTTTTTGCCTGCCTAGTGGATTTCTTCTCCAACTGTGACAGATACACAAGGTAAGCAGCTGTTGGTTTCATTATGTGTCATGCATCAACATTCTGGGCACGGCATGGTGACTCAAAGACAGTTGCAAGCCAAACCGGGGCGAGAGAAAAGCCCTTCAGCACGGGAGGGTCCAGGTTCCTCAACTGCTAATCTCAGATAATTGTTGTAAAATGGAAATCAAATGGCAGCTCATTCTGTGAATCTCTCTACTTTTCCTTTTCCTGTAACCTTCATTAATTCATCTCTGCCGCCACTAATTGTAGAAAAGCATGGATCCTTATCAGAATGAGACAGGAATGAAACATGTTTTCTACTAATTTCAGAGAATCAAATCTGAATAAAACAATTTTAAATGTTACTGTTAGGGGGTACAAGGGCCTGTAAATTTGTTGAGAATGTAATCTGGAATGGCTGCATGGTCTTTGTCCTCTGAAACCTGGTTGTTGGTCTTTTAGGGGGAGAATGCTTTCCTGTTTGGCTGGGGACCTCTCCAACAAGGGAAGGCTATCCCATTTAAAAGCAAACAAAAAACAAATGTCATGTTTTTGAAAACGTTCTGTAAACATGTTGCCTGTGCGACGGCTGTGTACGTGTGTGTCTCTGCTCGTCCCCTCCAGCTGTGAGACTGGCTTCAAGGATGGCGACCTCTTCATGTCCTATAAGAGCATGTTCCAGGACGTCCGCGATGCTGTCGACTGGGTCCACTTCAAGGTCGGTCATTTGTGATGGATGTGTGTTAGCTTTAGCGTGTCCGTCTTTAAATCCACATGTATGTTTCTTACACAAACAGCCCCTCACATGAGTGCCTGGGAACTACTCGGTGTAAGCACAGTCTGTCATGCTCCTGTCAGGACTTGGATATGTTAAGTGCTCTTGGCCTTTCAGATCGGTCCAGATAGTGGCGGCACCAGCCGTCTGGTATTTGTATGGTTCTCTCCCCGTTTCCTCCAGAAGCCCGTGTGGAAGTCCTTGAGCTCCTGGTGAAAGCATCAGGAGGAGAATGTGTGTGTGAATGTGTTAGCAGCTTGCACCTTGCATCCAACACTGTGTAAATGCGAGTTCAAATGACTTTGATAAAAGTTCTT
The DNA here is from genome assembly GCA_901007825.1 of Macroramphosus scolopax. Lineage (NCBI taxonomy): Eukaryota > Metazoa > Chordata > Actinopteri > Syngnathiformes > Centriscidae > Macroramphosus > Macroramphosus scolopax. Next base: position 1,267 of record CAAKHC010008191.1, on the reverse strand, counting down.
TATAAAAGAATCAAGGACAGATTCACAGCCTACTACTTCTAATCCACTTTATGTTTTTACAAACAAACCCAGAGCTGGAAGCTTTCCTCATGTGGACTGATAAGAACCTCACACATGGGTCAATAGTGGCAACTGTCATCGAGCACAGATTGAAGAAATCTAGATCAACAGCTACGGTTAACGGTTTGACGTTTCATATTGACAGTGAGAAACGTTGGAGGACTGAACCAGAGAATCTCTGTAACAGTGCGTCGTGCTGAAAACACGGGACAGACCTGTGGAATTTCATAATAAAAAGTGAATCCAATTTAAAATATTGAATTATGTGGATTTTGCCAAAATTCTGATTCAATTTATTCAAATCAGAGCTCCCTGAATAGATTGAAAAGAAATTGCTGTCTCAAGCACTTTCTAGTGCTGCAACCTGAGCTTCTGCAGTCTGTTTCACCGAGGGCGGTGCGCAGCGCCGCCTCCACACAGACGATCTTCAGGCCGAAAGCTGTGCACTCATACAAAGTGATACACTCGCCGCCCGTTGCTTTGTCGTAGACAGTCGGTCCTCGGTACTTACCAGAGCTCTTTGAGTCTCTTTCTTTGTGCTGGCAGTTTAAAAAGACCACTGTAAGTCAGGAGGACAACAATTGTACAAAAGCCTGGAATGTTTTGCTTATAAATTCCAATGCAATGACACACTTCATGTGTAAAATATTGTTTTAAATCAAATATATTGACATTGAATTTGAATATGTTCTTCTTGAATTATTGAAATCCACTCCATGATTAGACTTTCTGATGATGAAATAGGCCTAAAGCATAAAAAACTTTATGCGGAAGTGAAAGTGAAAGAAAACTTTGGTTGAAAAATGAAACAGAATCTGGAACCACTCAGAGATTAAGGTTTTATGAGGCCCTGTGCAATGACAAATGATTTGTCTTTACAGGAATACGTTCATGTTTTATTGACTATAAACTCCTTGTGCAATCACTGCCGCTCCCTCTTCCACACCCTGTATAACACACAGCTAAATAGTCACAACAATTGTTGCCTAGCTTTTGCGGAATGACTGAATTAAACTACTTCAGATGTTTATTCTCAGTGTTTAGTCTGATGCCTCCGTCTTGTATTTCAGGGCACTCTGAAGGAGAAAACGGTTGAGAACCTGGAGAAGTATGTAGTGAGAGATGTAAGTAGTTTGTATTCATCAAGGATGCTACAAGTGTTGTGTGAAAGAACACACACACACACACACACACACACACAAACGCA
>CAAKHC010008184.1:30240-48190 GCA_901007825.1 Macroramphosus scolopax | reverse complement strand
GTAACGGAGGAAGGAGTCAGAGGAAGGAGAGAAAACAGAGAACGGTCTTTTAATATTTCCAATGTCAGTGTCCTCTTCAGTTGCTTAAGATGTATTATTACAGAATAACAGAATGAATGGTTCCACTGAGAAACAAATGTTGTCCATCAGTGGGACATTTGTTTTCTATGATGTTGTCCCGAGTGTGTGTGTCTGTCTTGAAGGGGACGCCCTCAAGGACGGGACAAAAAGCCTGCTGTCAGAGAGCAGCGAGACCCGACGGCCGTTCAGTACGGTGTTTCCCCGAGCCGTACGATGATAATTACACAAGAGCTTGAGAGACGAGTGCAAATCTTGCGAGATAGATTGAAGTACAAATCCACCTGACAGTCACATGAAGACGTCGTGTGCTGTACGTTTGTGTGCCGATACAATATTTCATGTCTAAACAATGTATAGCGTCAGCGTATTTACAGTAGCTACAATGAAGTTGGATGGTGGTGTAATGTATGAGAAATAAAAACAGAGGTGACTGCAGGATGTATTTTACCACGACTAGATGGAAGGATTGGTGCAAATTTAATTTAGTGACTTCTACAATCCTCTTTTTCTTGCTTTGCAAATTTAAATTGTATAACGATACCCTAGAGGATTCTGGAGGATACTAACCTGCCTTCACCTGCTCATATAATGAAGACACACACATTTTAAACACACAATTAGAATTAATATCTTAAAATTAGAGCCATAGAGAAGGAGAGCCTGACACCGAGCACACTGAGATGTGTTGAGCTGTTCTACATCTACATATGTCAGTCCTGATCTAAGCCACACCTGCTGCTAACCACGACTTAGCAGAGAGGGAGAGGGAGAGAGGCAGTCGAGTACAGTGTGTTTCAGGCTGTGCAGTCACAGTCGCTAAAGCAAGCAGCCGCAGCTGCCTTTTTTTAGTGTTTCTCTGCCTCCGCTCGCTGCTCTCTGGTCTCTGGTCTCTGGTCTCCGCTCTGCGACGCAGCCCGGTCTTTCCTCCTGTCATCCTGTAGCGACGCTGTAATTAACAGGGCTCTGTGGCAGACATGCTGCTCTGCGTCCTGCAGGATCCTTTGGTCAGTTGCTGACACTCACAGTGCTGGATATCAATGGAAGGGAGCGCTTGCTCTGCCACCAGGCAACTGGGGGATTCCTCCTAGTTTGAAGTGGAATTTTTGATCTTCCTTCCAGGACTTTGCAGGATGTTTTTTTTTTTTTTGGGACACATCCTTTTATAACAAAACCTTCAGAAGAGGAGTTGATATTTTGTACTTGACATGAGAAGTTAGAAGCCACTTGGTAGCAGGAATCAGGTGGGATTGGTGGGTTTTAAACCCTCCAGAGCTTTTGGTGAGCTCAGCTCGCTCCCCTGCTGAGATCCAGGAGAAGGAGGCACGATAAAGACGTTGACAGTTGACAAACATTAGTTGCACCAGGTGGAGGCTCAGGTGCAGCGTATCCAAACTGTGGCAGTGTTTCGTCATAGCGGTGACACCTCCATGCTAACAGAAGTAGCTGGTGCATTACCGAGTGGTCGTAGAAGCAGGAGCTCCATCGCTGTGTGAGTGGGAGGGGAGTGTGCAGTCATCTGGCAGCCAGGTTAAAGATGCCAGCCATTCTCGTGGCCTCAAACATGAAGTCGGGACTCCCCAAACCAGTGCACAGCGCCCTGCCCATCCCTCAAATACCCACCAGGACGTCAGCTCTGCCCGCGGCATCACTCAAGACCCACATTCCTTCCCTGAGCCCGCAGGTGGGCTCAAGGCGTCCAAGGAGCACCACGCCAGGGTCAGAGACCAGCGTAAACACTCAGGTCAGGACATACCCAGGCGCTGACCTCCCAGTTGAGTGGCGTTTCAATATACTCACATAAATCAGAAACAAGTTCTACTGTCTGTCTTAGAGTGAGATGATTGATGGCATGCTGGGATTTATTTCACCTGAGGAATGTTGTCTGTTACCAAGTAAAACCACCTTTTGTAATGAATGTAGCTATTGATTCAGTTTGTTTCTCATACATGATCGGCATCTGTGTGAGGCTCCAATAACCGGTTTGTAGTCTGGTTTATCCCGAGAGCTGATGGATTGGATGACCTCCTCTGTCCTCAGATAACCAGTGATGACTTTGTATCCCATCATGGTCCGAGTGCTTGTTGTGAGAGTTCTTCCTGTCTAAAGAAACAAGGACGATCAATCATTCCGGTTGCGTTCATGGAAGCTATTTATTTAAGATTTATTGATTTAAAATCAACACCCGGGATTTCAAACACAGCCATATTCTGCTTGTTCCTGGAAGGAGGTGGAGCGAGCTGTGACAGTGGAGCAGGATATCAGGGTGGCTGCTGTGCTGTGTTTGTGAAATATTGGCTGAGCTTAGCAACCCCACACAAACGGCTGCAACGGTGAGAGGGCTCGTTCTAAAGCCTTGTAAGGCAATGAGGGGAAAGGGAGGTGTGTGTGTGTGTGTGCGTGCGTGTGTGTGTGTGTATGTGTGTGTGTATTGGCGAGCCAACAAGTGCATGCTTGGCAACCTGTCTGCAGAGCGAGTGTGGCTCTGCTCTTTTCAGATTCAGACGAATCTGAATCCGGAGTGATGATGATTGACCGAGGGGACCACAGGGGAGCTCGGCGCTGTCGGACACGGCGGCACGTGTCCGCTGGTGGTGTCGTTTGTGTGATGGCTTATCACATTTTCTCGCTGACCTATTTTCCATGACTTTCTTTCCTCTCTCTGTCCTTCTTTTCTCTCCCTCTCTGCATCCCCGTGGTGCCGATGAAGCAGCCGTCTTCACCCTTGACTGGGTTAACTGTTGACCTTCTGCACTGGTACCAGTTAGTGAATAAAGTATAAAACCAAGTAACTGAGTGAGTGACCAACATAATCTGTGTGAGTGTTTAAAGAGGAGGATCTCACAATGTTTCATTGTGAATTGCATCGGAATCAGAATCAGAATCAGAATCAGAAAGCCTTTATTAGTCTCAACACGGAGAAATTTACAATTGTCAAAAATACTCTTAGTGGGAGAAACATTGACGTATGTTTTGCAGTTTATCAACCTAATAACTGTTTAATTCTGAGATGGTGCATCCAACTCCCCTGGTGCAGCACTGAGACGACAGAAAAGTCAGCATCAGGAACTCTTCCAGTGATCTAGATCTGCATGTGATATTTCCATAACTGGGTTGCAGATATTTGTGTTCATCTCAACACAGAAACAAAAGCAGGGCAAAATGGATTTGCTCCAGTGTTGGAAACTAAATAATACAAATGATATAATTTCTAGAACAAGAGATATCCATAGATGACACGTTTCAGGTGGTCTCAGTGTCGATAGTGATAGCGTCATGGCGTGCTAAGACAAGTGATTGGATACGACTTCAATAATAGCCATTCAATTTCTAATCTGCTGGCTCAGTGTAGATGATGTAACACCAGTTCCACATCCCTCCGACTGCGACTGTGGCGTTGGATAACAGGAAATGTTTCAGACATATTTTAGCTCTCTGGAAGAGCCGGCGTGCTCCAACTTTCAACAATCACACTGTGCGATAAATCCATCAGAGAAGAAGCAGAGAGAACTAATTTATCAATAAATACAAAAACAGTCCAGTCATAAGAGTCAGTGATTCACGATGAGTGTTTTATTTCACCTTTATTTCAACAGGATGCTCTTCTGAGATCAAACAATGAAACTCAGTGGGAACGTGCATTGAACGTAACACAAATACTTACAGACCTAGCGTGTCAACTCTTATTTGAGGGATTAGTGGAGTTGTTGCAGAGGCTGGTTGAGGCTCGTGCTCCTTGCAAACACCCAGCTTGATGGCCCAGTTGGCACTAAACACACAAACATGTTGTGTGCACCTGCAAGAAAGAGTTAATCCGTAATGCAGCAGGAAGGGAGGGGGGGGTTACACAGAAAGTACTGTATACCCGTGTGTGTGTGTGTGTGTGTGTGTGTGTGTGTGTGTGTGTGTGTGTGTGTGTGTGTGTGTGTGTGTGTGTGTGTGAGTGAGTGTGTGTGAGTGTGTGTGAGTGTGTGTGAGTGTGTGTGTGTGAGTGTGTGTGAGTGTGTGTGGTGTGTGTAGTGTGTGTGAGTGTGTGTGTGAAGTCCTGCCCAATCTGCCTAAACTGATGTGAAGGTGATTGCCTCGAAATGTGTGAATGGTATTTGAATGTTCAGGGTTGTGTCAGCTCTCATTGGAAGCAGAGATATTCTGCTTCCCTCTAGTGGTCGATACTTGTTCGGCATCTCCATCAGTTTGGACGTGAGCACGAGTCATTCAAGGTCGCTGGCTCTGCTTCTTTGTTTCATTCCCTCTATTTAGGAGTTTTTTGATTTTGTTTGTCTTTCTTTTAGCAGCTTCACGGATGGAAGTATTGCATAGACCTTACTGAAATATATTACACATATTTTGGATACTTTTGGAAATCTTACCATAAGTATATGATGGTTTCAGTTGCAGATATGCATATTATAAAAGGCTGGACTATAGACCTCGATGTAGGTCTGCATTTCTAATTATCTTCTTATTGCCTCATCTTGTTTGTCTTTCTCCCTCATCATCTTGCCCTCCTTAATTTTCCTCTCATCCTCTCTTATTATTACTCTTGTTCATGGCTACCAGATCTTTGATTTATTGTTGCCAGTTTTGAAAGAAAAAACATTCAAACCAAAACTTTCAATTCCATTTCAGAAAGGGAAACACTAGAAAATGTATTGTTATGCATTGTGAAACCAACATTAAGCTTTTTAAGTCATGTAACAATGCTAGCACGCACACACACACGCATGCACGCACACACGCATGCACGCACACGCATACTGAAGGAAAGATTTGGCCATGTGCCGGTGTGATAAGGAGCTCCTATCCTAATAAGGATCTTTCTAGATAAAGGCTGAAGCCATCCTGTGTATAAAGACGGACTTTATTAGACTCATTATGAAGGCTCATCTCAGCCTGGAAGCTGAAACACAATCAAATAAGAATGTAGAGGGAGTTCTGCAGAGGGTCAGCGGCCACCTTGGCTTGTATTAATGATTGAGATGATATCAGTGTAAATAAGCCATTAAGACAGACCCACATCCCCGGTGTTAGCGTGGATATTAAATCATCACTGTTATATTGGCACAGTGCTGCAGTAATATACCTTCCTCCATTATTGAAGATGTGTAATTGCCTGAGATTAGGATCTCCCTCATTTGAATTATTTAAATTGTGTGTTATTCCATTAATTTCAGGGAATATATTTTCCTGAACCTACATACCCAGAGATAATGGTTCATATGTTAACATTAACTTAAATTCCATATATGTTTGTTTGGTAATAAACTGAAATTCATATTTACTGAATGAAATGCTTTGAGATTTTAAATGTGTTTCAGTTCCAAGCAGCAGTTCTTTTCTCTGCAATATCAAATACAAGACTCTTAACTCGAGCTATGTAATCAAAGACAGTGATCTATAATCTGCATTTATAATGTAATTCCAGTTAGCAACTAACAGCATGAAAAACTTCAATAGTGGTAGTAAATATCTAATACCTGCAACCTCTGTCAGCAAAGTCTGTATCAGTATCAACCTTCAGAAATTCATCCTACTTGATCCGTGGAGGATATTTCTCTCACCTCCAGAGCCCCCCCCCACCCTCCTCCCCAGCATCCTGTGACAGGCAATAATGTCTTTTTTTATGGCTCTTACATTCAGCCTGAAGACCCGGAACAGCAGGTGAGAGTGAAAGGCAGTGCACCGCCGTGCTGCATTGGATTGCTAATGTCCTCCTCCCCTCCCAGAGGAAGACAGATTGGGTGGGGGGTCTGAGTGACTATATATCAGCCTTTTTAAAATTTCCATGACAAAGGACCACACATGCACATATGTCTGCTCAGGAGGCGCTGCAAGTTAAAGCGCAATTTAATAGATGTTTTAGTGATTCATTGTTGAAGAGACATTGTTGGAAGAAGTAACCGAGGTTTTAACAGACTGCCAGAGTTCAGACAAAGACACTTGTCTTGTTCGGTCTTGTGAGAGATCATCATGTGATCAGCTCGTTTCTTCTGGTTGTATCTTTCACTGTGAGTCCCTCGTTTCCAGATCTGAAATCAAGGCTGCTTTCACAATACTTCATGAAAACCTGGCGGTTTGGAGATAAGCCATTTCCAGCCGACAGTGACCGCACATGCGCTGCTATCAGTGTCGGGCAGGAAGAAGTCCATGTTGCCTTTGCAGTTGATAACACAACCCTGTGTTCTCTGAAGGAGGTGACGGCTGTCCCTCAGATTCATCCGGCTGCAGTCAAACGGTCCGATGGCTGCGATAACAGCGGAGGCTTCAAACACGGGGAGAACACAGTCAGATGGTGATGCAGCAGCAGGCCTGATGTCTGTGGCCTTTATGTGAGGACGAAGAGCCAACCACTTCCCAGTAGCTACCTGAGAAGCGGGCCAGTATGAAAAAACTCAGACCCAGGCTGGTGTAGTGTTGCAGCACACCCACGTGTTTCCTTCAGCATCTTATAGATGTTGAAATGTGATTTACACAAGATAAAATATTCAGGGGTAAACAAACAATTCCCATTTTCCTGGTCTGCTCGAGGATGAATGTGATCATCTAGCAGTTGGCTCCGGTTGTAATGACCTCATCTCTGCCTAATGCGTCTCGATCAGATTCCACTTCCTGTGCGGTTATCCCCTCGCCTTCCTGTGTGAAGTCATGGCTGAGGACATAACCATATTAATTAAGGCTGAGCATCTGCTTCTCCTGAGTCAACATCCTTTCATTGATCTCCACCCAAGGTGCCCTCCACCCTTCAGTGTCTCCACTTCTCTGCTTTCCTGGCGTTAGTTGTCACAGGGAGCCTGTTGGTGCAGACAAACGGGTCATTGTGAATGGCGTCCTCTGGGGAGTTGAGCTGCAGAGGCGGTTAGACTAACACAATCAGCTCCATCTCTGTCTGGAAGCGGGAGGCAGCGCAGAAAGAGGAGGAGAGGCCAGGAGGTAGAGGTTAGCGGGGCTCAAATCACCCTCCCCAGAGGCCCCGTGCCCAGGGTCACCCAGGACCGAGAGACCGGTTGTACGACTGCATGACCTCTTTGGAGCCAACGGAGAGACGGTGACGTCAGGTGGTGGCGGAACGGGAGAAGACAGGATCTCTGAGTCAATGCAAAAAGATGTCAACAGAGAGAAGTGATTAGACGAAGCAGGGCTCATTTCATATTCAGAACCTAAAAAAAAAAGGTAATTGGTTCTCATGAAACAGTTGTTCCAAACCTAACGGTTGCTCATCTCCTTTACACACCATGAAGGTGTTCAGATGTATCTCTTATCTATTATTAGGCAGGGATTTGGTGTCAGAAGAAATTGCGACATTGCTGTGATTTGAGATTAGTTTCTCATCACTATCACTCAGAGAGAAAGTTACAAGCAACAGAATATCTTTCTAATGTGCATCTCTTCTGCATCTTCTGCTCGGTCAGACTGCAGCAGCGGTGTCTCTCACCCACAGGGAAGTAGACGACAGGCAAGTCTCTTCTCTTCAAGGTAGGTAGGGTTTGTCCAGGAAGAGGTCGGATTTGTCCGTTTTGTTCTGAACAACTGGAGATGCTGTGGCAGCTTTGACAGTCAGCCCTCCGTCAGGAGTTCCATTCAGGCGCAGCTCGTGTTTGTGTCCTCCTGCTGACAGACATCCAACGAAGATACTGGCCCATGCTACACACCTGCAACAACTTTGGTTGGTAGATATACATACTCCTGCCAGAAGACAGACGAGTCAGCAGAACATTACCTCCTTCCTTGAAGTAATGGTTTTGTTTGTTAGACACATTGTGGTAATGTTGCTTGGTCATCTTGTAAAATGTTGTAATATCCACTAATGTCAGGAAAAATACAAACTCCTACATGGTAGTTCATTGCATGACTTCCCTCTAATGGGGTTCTAATCCACTACACCATCTATTTAACTACTTTGAAGCACATTGAACATAGACAGATTACCCTTCATGAAGTGTCCTAACATTGATCGACTGCAGCTTCCAATAAAACATGTCTTACGTGGTTTGAACTGCGCCTCTGGTGGTTTGGTTCATTGTCAGCCCTGATTAATGTGACTGTTTAGTGTTAACAGATATAAATGCAGCTCCGACATATTGGCTTCCTATTCATGCTCTGCCAAAGTGAACAGACGCTGCTGAGGCTTCTGAAACGCAGCGAGTCCGTCCAAGTTTCACACAGCATCAGTTCACACTATATGACATATTTATATCCCTACAACATGAGTAGGACTTGTTACAACCACATGCACGGTGCACCCCAGCCCCCCCCAACCCAAGAACAGCCAAGCAGCAGGGGGATCCTAACCCCCTTATCACCACCCCAACCTTCCTGGAGAGCTCAAAGGTGGGGGTCCCCAAAACAAAGCCCTCCCCATGCTGGGGTTATCCCCCTTTTGTCCCTGAAACACTGAGGTTTATCTGGGACTGGGACAGGAACCGGCCTCAGCCAATTCACTGTGGCTGCACTTAATGAGCTTGTTGAAGGTCTGTTCTAAAACTGGTGAACTCACGTCCTACATACTCACATGTTCTCCGCTTGTAGAACCAGAGTCATTAATTCAATGCCGATTGGAGGCGTTGGAGGTCAAGACTCTCAAAACAAAAAACAACATAGAACATTATAAGACAAAACTTTAGAGGATGTTAGCATGCTACTGTGCTAACCTGAGATGGTTGTAACAATCGTACCGGCTGAGCATGTAATCATCATCCTGATCATGTTAGCATGATTAACACTTTGACTTCTTTTTATATCTTTGTTATTCAAAAGTAGAAAATTAAACCGAATGTCCCCACAAACGGGGAGTGCGAAGGCTTTCACTCAAGAGGCCGTAAGCGGCGTCCATCCCGTGGGTCAGTATTTGGCAGTCGAGGCGCAAAACAGACGTTTATTTCCGTGTGAATATCACAGGTCAGTGCTCTATACTATTGCTTCACTATTATTGTTGTTCATGATGCTTAAAGCATTTTGGTTCAGCCGGCTGGAAGTGATCAAGCATCCCCCGAGTGTGGGAACTTTCTGTAAGTCCTGGGCCTTTCCCAAAATTCAAATTCAGCTTGTAATTTGTGGTCGGTGGTGGGGTGTGTGTGCACAGGGGGTTGGAACGTGCACAAATGTAGGGAGTCCTGTGCTCTGTTATACACACACTCACACATACATAAAGGCTTCGGTTATGAAATGCATGCACATAAATACACACATGCAGCTGCTGCAGCGTGTTGTGGGTGACGGCTGATCAGAGACTCGCCTGCTACTACTCTGGCTATAGAAAATAAAACTTGGCGTTTTCTGTAACATACAGCAGATGGACTGGTTAAAGAAATAATAAATAGAAAGGAGAGTTAGTGTTGAGTTCCGTGTGGTTTGGCCTCTGAGCTCCGTGCTTCCCACTATTTAGTCTCTCCTCTGTTATCAAGGGTGCACTGATCATCCCTTTTTTGTCCTTTTGCTTCACTTTATTGTTGCGGAGGGGTTCGACTACCGGGGGAGGGGTGCTACAAGGTTAAAAGGTCTGCCCTTTTCTCTTTCTTTCTCCCCCCAATTTGACCGATGCTCCATTGAAGAGCAGCAGCACAATGTGTTGCCGTGGGCATCCTTAGAGGGGGTATGCACGGAGGAGAATAGGGTTTTCACTCCTCCTCCTCCCTCTCTCGGTGCGTTTGGCTCCCCGTCAGAGCAGCAGCAGAGGCCGCAGAGCTCCTCTTGCCTTTCCCCGTATGCATTTATTTTTTTCTCTTCCCTTTCCCTCAGTGGGTGGAGACAAGCTGGAGGGGCTGAGCTCCCCCCCTCAGGCATACAGAGACCTGCTGAGGCTCGAGCAAGCAGCAGCTCATGTCCACAAGGTGCACTCATTCAGAACTATATTAGTCAAACCTGCAACCTACTTCTTGGATTTTTTACTCCTGTGTGGATATTTGTCATGACGCTTTTTGATTCTTTCTCACCGTGGATTTAAAGAAAATTCTGAATTCCTCCTGACTCAACTTTGTTGGGTCCAACATGACAGAGATCAAGTGGTGATGGCTTGTATTTGGGCCTGGCTGGTCAGCCGGCTGTCCTCCTTCATGTGAGGCGGGTGACTCTGGAGGAAGCTGCAAGAAGCGAGATGAATTTGATGCTTTCCCGCTGGGAGCAGAACAACTTTACAATGAAACTGGTAGGCTGAACACTTCATCACAGAGGTCAAAGACAGGCTGTAGTGCATTTTACTTTCAATTAATTTCCATACATATACAATATAAAATCACAGCCCCTCTAGCTTCTTCCCCTGCTGCTGTGCTTACATCTTCATCCTTCGTCTTTCTTTCCTGACGCTGCAGTTTCAGGACTTGTCTCACTTTGATTCTTTCTCATTGTGTGTTTATGTATCATAGAAATGCTTGTCTCATCAGCCCAAAGCGATTCAGTGGCTTTGGTGTTGAATTGCTGCCATGCAATGGATTAGTGATGGACGTTTTAATATCATAGGAAAGTGCTGAAGGCGTGTATGCTGGTTTTCCCCTCACCTGATACTGGCTTCTCTTTGATGTCTGCACGGGAAGTTAAAATAGGCTTAGCAGGTACTTCACCCAGAGTTCTGCAGCCTGTGTTTGTGTGTGTTTGTGTGTGTGTTCTCCTTTCAAGCATTCTTAAGAAAAGAAATGGTTCTCCGTTGTTTAACACTGTGTCATATAGATACTATGCCGAGATGGTAAATATTCAACAGGGTCTGGGACACTGTGATAAGAAACAGGGCAGGTCAGCGGTAGAGAGGTCATGTGGTGCAAATAAATGAGAAAAAGAGTCTTTCTAATAGCTGATGGGTGTGATAAAAGTAGGAATAGGCAGATTAAAAAAAAGTTCCATTGCATAATGAGCAGCCTATTGAGTTTACACATAACACAGACAGATGAGTCTCTATTTCTTTTCTTCCTGTCTTTCTTCATGTCTCCCTCGTTCTTTCAACGATGGCCCTTATCTGGATCTGCTATGAGCCCACAGAGGAAGGAGAGATGGAAGCAGAGAAGGTTATTACCAGTCTAGAGATGAGCCGATAAGAAGGCCAGTTTAATTACACACCACTAACCTCCATCCAGCGTGACTGACAGGACGCTGGTGGGCCACAGGGTCAGTGTGTGTGTGTGTGTGTGTGTGTGTGGGGGAAACCGAGAATCACACAAGCATCGCAGGCGTGCACGCTTGAACATGTGAGCACACTTCAAGAAATTAAATGACCTCCCTTTTTTTTTTTTTATGAAGTGTAGTCAATGTCCAGAATCCTCTCTGATCTAATACAGGTCGATTGATTATTTGATTGCCATGGTCCTTATGTCAACATAAGACCTATGCAGCATAAATCTAAATGTTTGATTTATGTGTGTGAGGCTGCCCCGTGACATGTCGGCATACAAAGAAAAAAAGAAAGATTGGATTGAACTGTGATTGGTTGTTATTTACGACACACAGTCCATGTGTGTTTGAGTCTTATGAATGTATATGTGCCTCAATAAGTAGCGTCGCTGGCTCACTACCTCTCACTGGGGAAATATCCACAGCATACATGTAACTACAAGTACGCTTCTTCTACCAATATGTGGAGTATCTGTTTTGTCTTGACATCTGAAGACGTGTCTACCTGGAATCTACAGTCAACGCTCTAAGTTGTATTGGCACATTTGAACATTTAATCATTTTCTAGCTTGTGTTTACATTTGTGATCACCAGCAGTAAAAAGACGAGTCAAAGTTAACACGCAGTAGAAGCCTTGAGCGAGGCGAACCCAGGAGGTCAAGGAAACAACCAATGTACCTTTGCCTTTTCCACCTACAGGAACTTAATAGCCTGTAACTGAAGCTGCAGCCACCTGCTTTCAGCATATGTAGATAAGCAGCGCAGGGAGATGTCATCATGCACATAATAATCTGGCGTGTTTTCTACCTCAAAATCTTTTGTAAGCTTGTTGTACTGCAGAACACGACCAAATGCTACAACAGTATATTTTATTAGCCTGTGCACGTTTGTGTGTGTGTGCATGCATGTGTGTTTGTTTGTGTGTTTGGATCTGGCGGAGGTCTGCTCTCTCTCAGTGCAGACCTAATTTTCTGTCCAATAAAAGAAAACTCATAAATGATAGTAATGCATTCAACCTTCTACTTCTCTCCATCTGTTTTTCTTTCCCAGCACTCCCTGTCTACATCCTGATTTAAGCTATCAAGGAGTGGCTTGTTTGGATGGTTAAGGACTGAGAGCAGGTGTTAATTATTTATCCAAAATGATCCGTCCACAATGCTTTGGGGTTGAATGACAAGTTCTTCCAAGGTCAGGTCGTAGGAGGCTGGGCTGTCAGGCTCTGTTGTTATAGCACCAGGAACTTTGGACAGGTGGAGTAATGACACACAACCTCCATCCCTGACTAGTTAACAAGAGATCAACAGGGACATGCATGTGATCTCAGTGCTTTTTAAGGCTTTTTCTTCCTTAAAGGGAAGCTTTACGATTTGTTGAACCATCTTTGTACCATTAGGATTTGGGTAGGAAATGTAAATAAACTTTATTTAACTTCCCTCCATGTGTCCTGTACTGAGAGGTTCCCAGACATCTGACAGCAAAAGTCTGCCCGGTGACGCAAAACATGTCATAACAACAATAATACTGAAATCCAGTTATTTTCTCGCCACCTTTATTTCGCAAAGGTCTTCAGCGTGAAGGTTTTCCATCCCTTCGCGGTGTTTTTTAAATTAGTTTATGTATCACGTGTGTCGCTAACCACACATGCTCCGACTCCCTTGGCTCTCCGACGGATGTTTCTCATGCAGCAGAGGTCAGACCAGGCAGTTTGTCCACCGTGAGCCTTGTATAGCCTCAGTGCCTCACAAAGCCACATGTCATTCATGTGCCAAACGGAGAGCAAAGCAGTGGCATGAGGACTTACTTGAAGCCGGCCTGTTGGACGGCCTAAAGCCACTTGAGAGGGCTGAGTGTGTACAACAGAGAACAGAGGCTCCACACACCAAACACCCTGCGTGGGGCATCCGGCTGGGGACGGAGAAGAAACCAGTCGGGCTGCAGCAGTGATGAGGAATATTGAGCAGGAAGAAGTGAAATGTTTGCTGCATGTCCCGCATGACTCATGAAAACAGCTGAATCACAGTTTAATCACATTTATTAAATATCTAGTTTGTGACTCAAACTATCCAGCCTCTAATCAACCAAAACTAATGTGCCAATTATCCTTAATGGCATCTAGGAGTCACAGATGTCTATTTTTTTACAAAATATTTAAAACCACCTGCTTCATCTCTGTAAGACACGCAGTGCATGCGACTCCAGATATAATCAAGCTATTTTGATAACATCCAATCATCTTCCAGTTCCTCCTGCTTTCAGCCCATCAGCTAGTCTTTCTATTAAGGTGTTATCTTCAGTGGATTCATCCTCCAGTATGTTTCCCTCATCAAAGAGAAATGATGTTCGGCATGCATGGAAATACAAACACTCCAGACATGGAGACGCCCCGTCCAAATTGAAATATCATATTTTAGAGCACAGGGCAGGAGTGTGTCTTTGTGTGCCATACAAAGCAGCACAACAGCTGGCAGAGCAGCCTGCAGTGTAGTGTTGTCATATCATACAGAGCAGGGACATCTGTCTTCTTGTCTTCATTATGAGCTTTGCCCCGTGTTGGCTAATATAAATGAAGGGAGGTTCCTGCATTTGAAGAAGCTTTAATTGTACATGTAAGTTGTGACTGCAAATAAAACACATTGTAAGATATAAGACCATCACACCTCACTCCGGCACTCCGTCCCCTCCCTGTATCCTTTCTGCCAGGATATTGTTTGAGCGTTCGCTGCAGTCCATCCATCATTCTCCCACCAACCATC
This sequence comes from Macroramphosus scolopax, assembly GCA_901007825.1. NCBI lineage: Eukaryota > Metazoa > Chordata > Actinopteri > Syngnathiformes > Centriscidae > Macroramphosus > Macroramphosus scolopax. Next base: position 34,265 of record CAAKHC010008184.1, on the reverse strand, counting down.
TGCTGTCCTGCCCAGTCCGGGTCAGAAGGGATGTGGTGCCACATGTCACCCCGAGCCCGCAGCGGCAAACACAGTGACCGAGGTCTTATTGATGAGATGCAGCACTGTCAGTCAGAGGAAGGCTTTGCTTCATCAGATCGTTCCTCTTTGCTCTTTAATAGAGGTTAATGTGACCTTAAGATACCCTGTTCTTGCACTATGTAACTGACAGGGTAGGAAACCAAAGTGAGGTTTCACAGCATCGGACATGCGTCGAACATCATGGCACCGAGGAAGATGAGTTTGTAGACCTGGTATTGTTGGTCTGACAGCCATCAGTTTTTTCGCTTCAAATGATGTTACAAATTGTGACGTCCCTGTGACATATCAACAGAATTAAATGTATATGTATGTCCTATAATTACCACCTGTGTCAGGAGAGGCTGCTGTTGCTTAGCAACACTACCATTCAAGTCATTTGTAGGGTGTTAACTAATGAAGAGACACAGTGTAAAGAATTCAATGACTTTCTGCTGATGAAAAGTCAAGATCCAAACTGGGTTCTTTGTTCGTCCAGGGTTGATGAGCATTCCCACTTTAATGGTGATGAAAGGTCAGGCGTTGCCTGCAGTGACATGAGCAAGGAAGTCAGAGGGGGAGTTAGTCAGAGAAAGTTCTACAGCCCATGTGGGTCCTTTAGAAGTTGTGTTTCATGTTTGTCAGTGAGCGCCTGCTTTGATGTGCAGCATCAGGTGTGTCAGGACACATTGAATGGATCTGCCAGCATCCGTCTTGGCCCCGGTGGCTGACAGTGGGACGTCTCTCGTGTGTTGAAGCCACGGCGCAGCTGAGGGAGGGTTGGACCTGCTACCTAACAGAGGTCACCTCCGTCACCACCTCCAGCTGCGGGGCTGCAGACAAAACACAAGAGGTCTTGGTCTGGCTAAAGTTACTATACAGAACTTTTAGGATCAGTTACTCTATTGATAGATCATCCAGATAACTAGGAGCTTACAACTTTAGTGAATCTTATAATTATAACGGTGAACATGCTATATATGTTGCTCCATGTATGAACTTACAGGAATTGTTAACAGAACAGTTCCATAAATGGAGTTTACATACATCAGACCCACCAATCACAATACACATGTATAATTATCTGTATGCTTCACATGCTTAATTACTGTAATCGTGTTCCCTATATGTTCAGATCAGATGACACGAACACGTCTGACAAGTTTGCTGAAGCACAAAGTGCTTAAAAATAGAGGTTTTATTATGCTGGTTTATCTCGATATTTAGTCGCAGAGGAGGGAACTGAGTCAGGATCTGTCTGACTCAGACAGACCGAATGACACCAAGAAAGAGGGGTTAAAGCAGTGTCAGAGTGTCTGAGGGTTCACTGTCTGGATGAAGGGAGAGAGAGAGAGAGAAGTAAACATGTCATACAGACAACCAGACGGATAGAGCTCTTCAGGAGATGTGAGAAGGGCTGTGAGCGGCTATATATACTCGCTCCCCTTTGCCTTCACCGAGAAGTATCCTCGTCTCTCAGGACTGCAGTGGTTTCCTTCTACCTGTTAGTTGTCGTTAGCCAGCTCACAAGCACTCATGGCGAACACTGGGGGCCTCGGGGTGCCGGCTCGGAGCTACAGCCTCTACTCTTATGAAAACTACAAAGTGGTAAGAAACCAAACAGGGCAGGGTGAATGTTTCATGCATGACGGGCTGTCAGCGTCTCAGGAGACGTAACACCAGGTAGTGTCATGAATACATTTTTACCCTCTCACCTGTTTACGAACTGTGGAGGATTTTACTTGTGAGTCATTCGTTTATTTGAAAACTTGGCCCGGGAGTCACGAGAGAGACCTTTCAGAGCACGGCTCTGCCCGAAATAGAAACATCAACGGCGGAGCCAAATCTCCGTGAGTGGCCAGAATTATGGGAGCTCTCCTGCAGAGGCAGGTAACACACACCGAGGCCTGGAAGAATCAAAGGACGGCTCACTGTTTGGATTAGATGAACGTCCTTAACAAGATCAGTGGAAAGGTTTTTCAATTTAACTGGCTCCGTGTTTGACGTTCGACGGCGGATTTCCTTTGAAAAGGTGGAGGAAAGTGCTGCTGCTGCCAGCACCTGAATTATAACGAGAGCCGTTCAGGTCTTGGCTCCCTATTAAAGCCTCTCGTGAGAGATAACGCTTTGTAGCAATTCTGGTCCTGCTATGTTCTCTTTATGGTTCCTGCCCACGTTAGAAGATTAGTACGTAATGGAGCGTTAAGTGCAGTACTTTTACTGAACCCTGACATTATTAACATTAATAGTCCTGAATTATTATCAGTGTAATAGGTTTCCCTGCGCAGTCACAGTATCTGGATGGACCGACCTGCTGATGTTGTCATGTGGAAGTTTGGAAGTTTGTGCTGGTTTGTGATTTTCATACGTGAACTTCAATGGAAACGTTAAATGATTCTTAACATCGTGAGAAAGGAAACTTTCTCTTTTGAGGACCACTCTTCACCCAGCAGCACCGACGCTGAAACTCTTGAAGAACTCCTGCTTCGTTCGGTGATCCAGCACGTCGTGATTTAACACGTTAGTGTCAGAGCAAACAACAACAGATGAAAGAGCGAGGTGCTTCAAAGCAGTTTCCCCCCAGCTGAGTTTGACGGACACACACTCGCACACACACCGATAAACATCTGCTGCGACTCTCCTTCACCGCGATGTCTCGTGACATTTACTGAACCTTCGCCCCTTCATCTGCGGCCGAGCCATCCAGCCCAAAACACAATACTCACTTTTCACTCCTCCCGCTCAGACCGTCCCCTTCAACTCAAGGACACTTTCCCACTGCGATGCCCCGGCTGCCCCCGCCTTCTCCCTGGCCTGGCTGACACGGCGCTGCAGGGATGGTCTGTATGAGTCATGCCCTTCTGTAGGCATGGCACACGAGCCTGGTGACTCAGCAGGGAAGGGTAGGGGGGGATGCTGGATGCGAAGCAGATTTGTTTGCTTGTGTGAGAAGAAAAGATGCAGCTGTCTGATTAAGTGACTCATCACTGCTTGTCATAAACCCTGGATGGACTGATGGAGTCGGTGCCATGTTGGAAGACTTAAATTGGACATTAGGATGCGAACACATGCAGGAGTCCAGGCTGGGTTTTCAAACGCTATATACAACTGTAGTTTAACATAATGTTCACGGTGTAATTTCAGATTTAATGAGCCGAGAAAATAACAGGATGTGTGTCAAGTGGTTAAACATTCTCGGGCTGAGTGTTTATACCCATAATGATGCAATGTGGAGGCCCGAAATTAATTCATGAACTGGATAAATTCCCGAGGCCGGTGGCCAACGGGCTCGATAGGCCAAATAAGACCGATACCATAAGGCCCTGATGTGAGTGAGTCAGTGTCCTGCTGCTGTCTCTGGCGATGGGAACGTCCCTGGCACCTTAAAAACACCCACAATCCCACAAGGTGAGGGTTAGGATTACTGAGAGGTTCTGCAGGGAGGGATTATTTTTGGGATTTAAACATAAAGGCAGTGCTTATTACCAAAGGTGACTGCTTGTTGCAACAGGTTGTTGAACCATTCTATGTATCCGAGTCATCCCTGTGGTCACCTGGTGGATGTCCGTACAGTATCTCCTCTTCTTCTCTGCTTTGAGAAACATATCTGTCACCTTCGTGGGACGTTCCACTTTCTTCCTCCACTGAAAGGAACCCGTCAGGGAGATGACACGTGTTTTGAAAAGTGATTTTCCGGACTTAAAAGCCAAAATGTTGTGACTTGCCCACTTCCCCCTTCCTTTACCTCCACAACCTGCCCGCGCCCCCCCGACCCCTCCTCCCACCCTCAGGCTTTGGTTTCCAGCTCTATGACTGACAGCTACCCAGTTCAGCTCGTTTTTAATTACACCCCAACCCCTCAATTTACCTGCCCGAAACTACTTCAAAGGAAGCTGACACACACACACACACACACACACACACACACAGGCCCTCTATTGGCATCACTACATGAGACTCCCATTCAG
>CAAKHC010008184.1:18367-30220 GCA_901007825.1 Macroramphosus scolopax | reverse complement strand
CCACCCTCAGGCTTTGGTTTCCAGCTCTATGACTGACAGCTACCCAGTTCAGCTCGTTTTTAATTACACCCCAACCCCTCAATTTACCTGCCCGAAACTACTTCAAAGGAAGCTGACACACACACACACACACACACACACACAATAGCTCCTGAACACTGCACTTCCCTTTTTTTCCACGACCAGCTGAGTGTGTGAATTGAAACGATAATCCTGCAGTTTGAAGGATTATTCCGGCTCTGCGTGTCACTCAATTGGTCTTTTTATACCAGCCTGTGTGATTTAAACATCGCTCCCATGCGCTTTGTGTTTAATGTGTGGTGTTGTACTCTGATAAACTGTGGCGATAAGTGCGTGCCTGCATGTGTGTGTGTGTATGTAAGTGTGTGTCTTTGAAGTGCTCACACCTGTTGTAAGCCGTCATGAGAGCTGTGATTCATCCGATGGGGTAGAAAAGTTCCCGGTGTGTTTACAGTGAAAACACAAAGGAACAAGGGTCACAGCCGAGGCACATGCATCACCTTCATGAGTCCGTAGCAGGAGCTGCTAAAGTCTGACAGTAAAGTGGCTGTGCACTCATTCACTGGTAATAGATACAATAAGACCATTCAGTAATCAAGCATGTGTACATACACACAAGAAAGTAGGTCCGGACAACATCTACACGTGTACATGAAACTAAGTAAATCAAACGGCAGCGGGAAGCTTCAGGTCAGGTTACCGACTGATATCTTCTTCAGCTCGCTGGCGACAGATCCTGAGTTTGTTGGGGGACTTTTGTCTTTTGTTAACTGGCTTGTTGTACATGTTTCAGATCCCTGCAGGGGGACCGTCCCCCTGAAGCTCTGCGTGTTACAGTAAAACCTACTGATGCTGCAAATCCAGATAAATTCACGCTGTATCCGTTTCTCTAAAACAACCCATGAAGAATAACTGTGTGCCTTTTTTATCACCCCCGAAATAGACTAACTAACTTCCCTGGATGAGAGCGAGGTGGTAAAATGAAAGAAGAGTTTGGCGACTAATTATGAAGGAAGCTATTCAGATTATTCAGATGCTTGCTCTGCCCCCTCCCCTCCTCCCTCCAGGCAGTGAAGGGTCTTTTCTGTCCCCAGAGAGTGATGTCAGCATGGCCCATTGAAAGCAGCCGCCGTGCGCTCCAAGATGAATGCCCTGGCTGAGCACAATGGCCCCAATTTGAATACCACGCGGATATATGCCAGATCGGAGTCCCAACAAAAGAAGGAGGGCTACTCTGCTCCCATTCAACCATGTTGTTATTTTATTAGAGCCGTAAATTTGTTTCAATTATATATATCTTTTGTAGTTTTCAAGTGTTTATGGAGTTTGAAACACGTGCAGGACCTGACGGGGTTGCCCCCTTTTTCCGGGGATGGGATTTTATTCTTGTCTCCTGACTGAGCGCCGTGGTTGTGTTTGTGTGTCTGACTGCAGATCTACACGGACTGGGCCAACCACTACCTTGCCAAGTCAGGGAACAAGCGTCTGATCAAGGACCTGCAAACTGACGTCGCAGACGGAGTGCTGCTCGCCGAGATCATACAGGTCGTAGGTAAGGAAAAACATACGTTTGATTCAATGTGGAAAGGAAGCTGATGTATGTGATTGTTGACAGAAACGGTACACAGATGACGGACTTGTAGCCAAACACAGGAGCCGCGTGGAAGAAAGGATCATCGCTTCTGTAATATTTGCTATCAATGGTTACATTTCCTCCAGTACAACTAATTTAAGAAGCAGTTAATAACTACAAACACACTAATAGAGGGCAGACCTCCGCCAAGGCCGGCACCCAAACTTTTTATCATCTGCAACTCCACAACTTAAACAATTACATGTGTGGATATATTTGCAAATGTATCGGTCCACATGATATTTGCTGAGAAATGAATAAGGAGTAAAAATGCAGCCATTTAACTCTACATGTTAATCAACACTCTGCACGACTAGAATTCAGATTAACACACACAACAACGGCTGTGCTGTTTTTTGGCTAAATCTGAATAATCTGGCTGAACTAACATGGAAAATGACTGATCGGAGTGATTGTTAGAAGCAGCAGAACATCCATCTAAAGTCGTCTGAAGTGCTCCGAGCTGCAGTGGAGGTGTGTCCCTCAAACATGAGTCACCACCGTGTTCCTGCACTGCACAGTTCTCAGCTCAAATGTTTTCTGAAACATATCTTAGTGCGCCGGTTCTGGACCTGACTGCCATGTTTAAAAAGTCTGAGCCAAAGACAAGCTCTGCAAATCCTCCTGGCGTCCACCAACCGGGGGGGACGGGGACTTGAAACGCACCAACATCCACCCCAATCACATTTAAAATGAATGTAATTGTCTGCTATGTTGCAACATAGCATGTTATTACTACATCACTTATCACTTAATTTTCACAGAAAGTTTCCAACAATGTGCTTTAAACCAACTCATGGCAGGGAGGAAACATTAAACACAATATAATAACTCACAATATAGAAACTGTACTGATGCTAAAACAGCACATTTCTTAAACAGATATCGTCATTCATAGATTAATTTAAATGTCCAGTTACGTGTTATTGATATGACACCAGTCTCATTTCAGCAAAGATCAACTTACATCTAGTGATTATTAATGTATGTTATTTACTGGTCCTTCAATGGGTTCATAATTGCAGGATTAGTAGTAGTAGTAGCAGTGCGATGAAGACGTTGGACAGGGGCTGTGACAGAGGGTTTGTTCCTTTGTGTCTCTGACCCTCAACCTTGTCCGTGTCATCATCAGTCATCTGATGTGTCCGTTCTGACTCTGTCGTCTGGTCTGGTCTGCCGACAGCTTCAAGGCTCGTGCAGGCCAACAGCTGACTGCTGACTCAGCATGTCTCTGACCCACATCTGATAATAAAAGGGAAACTAATGTTCTACCAGCATTATATCATGTAATTGCAGATGATAAATGCACATGATGAAAGTTCATTTGCCGACTCATCTGACGACATAATTCCACCGGTGGTTCGAAGTTCACATTGTACTTCCACATTTTCTGTTTGCCCGCCACAACAAACAGTTGGATTGAGCTCCTTACCGCTTTCGAAATCAAAACAGCCTGTCCACCATGTTGTCAGCAGAGCCAGTGGGGCAACACGGATACCTGAGCGGAGGGTAAGTGGCGTGGGAAGGCAACGTGCCAGGTACATTCTGGTCGTATTAGGTTTTCTTCAAGAGAAGAGGTAAACACACACCGCAGTCTTCAGGAGGTGCTGGTACAGGCAGCAAGATCCATTCAGTGGATCTTCATCATGTGGAGCTGCACTGCACCGATCTCGTTAAGGTTTTCTTCCGTTAGAGAAGTGAATACCGCAGCCACAGTTTTCTCTTGTCATACAACCATTCTCAGAAATATTTGTGCCTTTCTGCTCGTTATTTAATACGAGTCTCACTGTTCTAATAGCTGCTGTTTGTGTTGGATCAGGTGCGCTGGCATTTCAGGGAACTGTGGCCTGTTTATGAAATGTATTTATTTCACTAGCTTGAGGGGCTTGTCCCTGCATGACATGTTGTTCTATTCCAACTCTGCAGCGCTTTCACTTTCTGCATGACGGTTCCCTCAGTAATCCTGATTATTCAGAAGGATGCAATCATCATATAGTCGTTATCTACAGTACAGCAGCACTCAATCGTGTGTGAAGAGACTGAACAGCACTCAGAATTTAAGTTGACTACAATGAAGGAACACCCATGCCATGTCTTATTTGGGACAAATGGCAGACGACAGGTCATTAGCATGGGTCGTGGGTGATCCCAACACAAGCAGACAGCTTTAAGGACGTCATTTCAAGCCTCGCAGGGAATGTATTTCCACTTGTGCCTCAAGTGACCGTTTGTGATCAAACCCCACATGGTGGGACGCAGCAATGCACTTCTCCTATAGTCACTTGGAAATCAATCGGAAGAAGGTTCTTTGGTACGATCCAGCCCAACCAAGTCACCCCGAATACTGACACATGCGGGTACCTTGAGTTATACTGACACTGTTGGTGTGCTAGTGAGCATGGGAGGACATTCAGTGTGGCTGTGGACACATTAGTGTACACTATGCTACAGTATGGCCACATATGGCCCAGACCGCCTCCGAATGAGACCCTATCAGTTCTGGACCGGCGAATGTACGTCCTCAAGGGAAGGGCTGATCGCTGCTGCTCTGCTCTCCCCTGTACCGCTGGGGCAACCTCACACCTCACACTGCTGATGAAACTGGAGCAGTCTGCTGGTTTGGGAACAGTCATACTGGGACAATGACCCGGCCAGCTGTGGTACCTGTTCAGCTTTTTGACCAACCTACATTCAAGGTCGGAATTCTGAGATCGGGCAGATCAAGATCATCATCAATTCCTCATGAACTATTCTTGATGTACCCCAAGTTGAGTCGAGCCAAGTCTGTATTTTAAGACGTCTCATCCTCAGCTTGTAATCTCGGGTTACTTCCTGCAGGAATCCAGCCTTACAGTGTGACTGCTGGTCTGCAAGATGTCATCCACTTATAGAAAATCTGTCTGGTTATTGGTTTTACTTTGTTTGCAGATGAAGTATGTGTCTCAAAATCACAGAGCAGCTGCGGCTACTGTTGTTTGCAATGCACAACCATTCACAGCCCGCAGTGGTAAATCACTGCTAAACGACTTAACATGTTTGTTTTGGCAATTCTTATATCGTAATGATGCTGTTAATCATGCTGTTTCCATTTTATTTGCTCATTTATTTTTTGATGGTAATTGTTTTAGAGCAGTTTGACAGGATTGATTAAAAAGCTCTTAAAACAATCGATTCAGATTTATTCTCCCGACTGGAAGAGGAGGATTTTCCCACAGGGTAGGTGGCGCAGTGCACGTTCGTCAGACGGAGCTGCACTGTGGGGCCCATCATGGAGGCCTTGCTGTTGGCACAGTTGTCAGCTCTGAGCTGATGGCCTTGTCTCAGCTGCTGTGGGCTGGGCCTTTAATGAACGGGAAGAATCCCTGACATCACACTCATACACGCCCCCTCCGAAAAGAAGCAACACAACACTCCCATCTCAGTCGGGCCCCCAGCGGCCCCATTCCCATTTGCTGTGACCAGATAGTGTTTCATGTCTCAGCAGGCAGGCAGGGAGGGGAGGAGGGGTCACTATCCTCCACATGAACACCTCTGATCCCAGAAACTGTCTGGGACACATCTCTGCTGGAAATAGGAGAGAGGATTACATTAACAGGACACGTCTCTCCTCTTTTATCTCTGTCTCTGCCTCCTCTCTCTGTCTCTCCTCAGCCAATGAGAAGATTGACGATATCAATGGCTGTCCCAAGAGCCGTTCTCAGATGGTAAGTGCTGTTTGTTTTGGCAGGACATTGTGATATTTACTTGTGTATGTGTTTGTGTGTGTGTGAAGTAACACGCCTCTTTGATGTCCCGTCTCACCGGTGCATGCGGCCCTCACTGGGGGGGACACTGGTGCAAAAGTCACTGGTGAATAACTGTAGATGGGAACGGCGAGTCCATTTATTTTTACTTTTGTGGTCTTGTGGGCTGCCGTCCGCAAAGTCTCTCGCTCCGGCTTCTGGCAGTCGGCGCTCGGTTGAAACCATCACAGGCTTTGGTTTCGGGGCCAGTTTTCTTCATGTTGTTACACTTGCGGGGGACAACTTTCCTCCCAACTCCAGCAGGGAAACGAAGCGGGGATCACCGATGGCAGTTAAAATGTTTACAGCCGGAGATTATGCGTTTTTTCCTCTACAGTGACATTTAGAAATTATGCAAAGCGGGATTTCTGTGTTTTCCCACTTTTGTGTGTCCTCTGTGGGAAACGAGCCGACAGTCCCGAGGCAGAGCTGCCCTGCGCTGAATGTGATGGGTCATAAATTGGGCCAGTGTGCCAGCTGAGGGGGCTATTTTTGGCCACCGGCCAGACTGCTGCAGCCTCTCAAAGCACCAGAGAGGGATACACACACACACACACACACACACACACACACCACACACACACATATAGTTAACAACTGATAAGGAGGTGGAGGCACAGCTGATCCCTGCAGCCTTCTTCCTCGTTGCAAACACACATAGAGTATTAATGAGAAGATCATTCTATTTAAGTATTTTCCAGTGCTCAGCTTGCATGTTTTTATGTTGTCTTATTCCAGGTGTTTGTCCTTGTCTTTGTCTTTTGAGGACGATGCACCGCTCTGAAGTTGTGTTCCGTTCTATCAGTGCCTGACATGCAATACACTTGACAGACTTACGCAAGTGTTGTACTGTCTATTTCCGCGAGGGTACAAGGTTCCCCCAGCGTGCATGTGATGTAGATTCTGTCATCAGAGGGCGTACGTGTAGGCACTCTGCAGACAGTCACCGTGTGGGTGCACGATGAAGGGCACCAACTGTGCGAGTGAGAACGCATTCACTGTAACTGAAGTCGTCAGGGAAGCTGTCAGAAGGAGGGATTTCTCCGCCAGCCAGCAGGCTGCTGTTTGAAGCTGTTCAAACATATTTGTCATCAGATTTGATCACAAAGGATAATCAGGCCGGTGTGTTTCTGTTCTTCTCTCTGAGTTATACGATTTTCTGTCGCTGTCCACCGGCTCGTGTGTGGACGCGGACTCCTGAAATAGCATAAGCAGAAGTGGTAGATGTCGGCGGTGTCCGCAGCTGTCAGTGGAAACATCCGTATGGGAGCATGAATCCAGCCTTACACCGATACTGTTATTGTTGGATGGTAACATTAACATGTCACAGCATGTGTGTGTTTTTGTTTGCTTGTTGCTTTTTCACTTGGCAGTCGATTCGGGACCGCTAGCAGGTTCCAACTGTTCTCATGTAAGAATTATCTTTTATCAGTTGGTTTAAGTGTCCTGTTAACAGCTACCGGCCGGCCAAAGTTCATTCATGAAACTGAAAGAGAACGTAGATGAAGGCTTGTTGATGAACCCGGATTATGTCACTCTGTTTGAATATTAATTTCACTACTTCATTTTTGTACAAACTCAAATAACCCTCACTCCTCTAAATGGCTCATCCCTGCCCATCCCACTCAGATCGAATCAGACCTTCTCCATTAGCACTGATTACAGCCCCCTTATACACCTGTAATTGTGCTCTGTGGTGTCAGTGATCTGGGCGTCTGTCTGTGGTTTTGTTCTGCGGTTCCCGACTGTCAGCAGCAAACCCAGAAGCTTTTTTTACAAAAGGCACACAATGCTACTGAAACCAATTAAGTGGTCACAGTTTTATGTTCCCATATGTGCGTCAGTCATATTTTGATGGTGTTCACTCAACCAATGAGGTGTTGTCATTGGAGAGTCGGGTCTAAAATCTGTTTATTTTTTTGCTGCGGATACGCTCAGACTCTGCTTTACATGAGCATCAGCAGATTTCTCAGCTTTAAAGCAAATTCTGAAGCAGTGAAGCAGTGCAGAGAGCAGGTGCAACCGTAGTCATTATGTAAATGTCTGCTTTGTATGTGGCACCACTGTTGAAAACACACATACACACAAGCACGCACGCACACACAAATGCGCGCGCACACACAGACACACACATCCTGAATCGGCAGCTTTGCTGGAGTGACAATAGAGCCGACCATTGCCGTACTTGATTTCACTGCTGTGTACACAAAGCTTTCAAACTCCTCGAAGCTTTGAAAGCCGCTGCCAATTACCGACACTTAACTTAACCTCGGTCTCTAAATGAATGAAGATGGAAATAAGCTCCACCAGTGGAGGACACACTCACCTCATACCCATGCTAACTGATTCACAGGCCGGCTATTCAGGCTAAAGTGTGTGTGGCTGTTTTTATAACTGTCACGTCCTCGTTAAATGGACCACCATCACCAGGTCGTCCCTTTCCCACCCAGTGTGTGTCTGTATGTGTGTGTTGTGTGTGTGTGTGTCTGTCTGCATGTCCAGAGTGAGGGTGTTGACATTGAGTTGTTAAAAACACACAGGATGCCACACACACAAACACACACACATGCAGAGTGTCTGGTCCGAGCGCTCCATGTTAGAGCAGACACACCTGCTGTTTGAAAAGCACTGTTTTGTGTGTATATAGCTCATGAAACCTGCCACACTTCACTTGCGAAGGGCTGAAAAAATAGAAGACAATACCTGTCATAGTTTATTAAACCACTGTTTAAACACCTAGCTCGGTTTCTGTACTCGCCTGTCACTCACATTTAAACAGTTGTCTTCCTGAAGCAGCGCTCCTCTCGGGAGACCTCAGAGTGAGACTCCTTTTAGGTTTTAGTTAAACAACTTTCCTTGTACAGACCCTCTGTATAATGTTGTCAGACACTTATTATGACTGCTTTTCTACAGTTGCAACCGTCTCACAGTTGCAGGTCAAACAGTCGTGTCCTCCCTCAATGTTGGACCGTGTGGACTTGTGTGTCTGTTCTGCTGCATGAGTGGGAAGGAGACACAGAGAGGTGAAGCATCCAGGCAGGACCAGGTGTTCCATAGGCTGGATGAAAAACACCTTCCAGGGATGTTAAATGAAGATGCAGGTCTTCCTCATCTTGTGAAGCTCTGCTTCGCTGCTGATGTGCATGTGTGCTTGAACCAGGCTGACAATCATTTTCCTTTATGATTCAACCTGTGTGTCACTTCAGGTGCGTCGTCACCTGGGTGCACACAGTCAGGTATGTCAATACGGTAAAGATTACAGATTGGAACTGGTGGGTGGAGTTCTGATGGTGTGATGCTGATATACATGGTTCATTAATCTTTCAACAGGATAGTTCATGTTTGATCAAAGGGTGCAGTACGTTCTGTGTGTGTCTTTGTTAGTGGGATTATGCAAAAATGAAATTTGTTCCATGTCATCTGCTGTGATAACATTCACTGTTGTCCATTCATTGATGACACAACAACGTATATATCCTAAGAATGCAGTGAACAGAGTAATCCATCCAGAAACCTCCGTCTTTGTAAATGTTGAGCGATATTCCCACTGTCGGCTAAACAAGCAAAGCAGCTTTTAACGCATTAAGCTGCTTTGCTTTAATATTCTGTACACATGCTGCAGGGAGAATGCTGCATGTGTATGTGAATATGTTGATTTTTTTGTAGAAGTGGAAACTTTCCGCCGGAGGTGAAGTAGGAAAACTTGCTGATAGTGTTTTGTATTTTGCTCATCCGTTAGCAGAGAAAACAGCACGTCTGAGGTGGTGCAACACGTGCTGACATCTTCAGTTCAGTAAGAAATAATTGAAGTAGATACTGGAGTTGTGCAAGTGAGCTGGTGGATAGAATCTGTTAAACCTCCTAAAGAGAGTGAAGTATGTTTGGGAGATACAGGCAGATTAAAACACACAGTCACACACACCTGTTAACACACACACACACATTGGTTTCACAATCATGTTAAATGGAAGGAGGTTCCTCTCCTGAGAAGATAAGACCTCCTGCAGTGGGTGCTGCTGTAGCTGCAGCAGCCTTCATCAGTCCAGTTTCAATCATCACATTGTGTCCATCGTATTCTTGATGTTGTGTTTTTCTTCCGGCTGTAAACACACACACACACAATACTCACCAACAACACCACCACCATCAGCACGCTCTGTGACTGGAGGAAGTGTTTGTTCAGAGGGCTGCTGCCTGCCTGGCCCCGTGCTGCAGCCAGCAGCCGAAGCAGAGCAGGAGGTGACGGTGGCCTGGTTGTAGGTGTGAGGTCAGGCAGAGGCGTCACACTGCAGCAGCACCAGATTACACATCCAGGCAGGTAGGATCATCCACCGGGATCAAGGCGTGCGTTAGATATAGTACCAGGGACGTCAGTTAGAGTTTGCGGGCTTGATGAGCCTGATATCTGTTGTCTATTTATATTTTCTACTGTCTATTCCCAACAAATACTTTCAATTTTAGCACATTTATAGAACACTTCTCTAAGAATAGTTGACATCATTAGTATGCGCTCTAAATGTGTCCATGTATCAGCTACACCAAGAGCAAAGTTATATATAGTAGTTTATAAATTCCCCTGCAATAACTCATCATTTCACAAGGATTATAATGTTCAGTTGTTATTGAATCTGTTTCATAGAGGAGTCGATTCATGTTTACCAACTTGGAGGCTGTAGTTTGTGTATCTATAACCCAATTCCCATTGGTAATTAATTAGTTCTGATTTCTGAGCCAAGGAATTAGCCTTCAAGGGACCTTTATAGTCTTTCACTGGCAGCTGAACATGATTTATTTCTGTAATAACTAATATTTAAAGAACGATGTCATGTCAAATGAATACATCTTGAGTAAGCTTTCAATTAGGGGACAGATCGTGGATGAAGTGATTGATCTTCCTTCTTCATTAGTCAACCAGTAGTAAGACCTCTGACTTTGTAGCTGAACCGTAACTCACTCAGTGACTGGTCTTTACTGAGCTGTGGTCCAAACATTTTTAAATATTAGTATTCATACCTCCAGAGAGGTGGAACCATTGTCCATCCCTGCTGGACCCAGGCCTGGCTGCCATGAATGGGGTGAGACGGTTATTATCTCTAAGGAGTCTGTGGCATTCAGAGAGGTTCATAGTCTGCATTCCTCCTATTCCAAAGTTTTTTGCCGGGTCACCTCGAAGGACAGCATATGTCAGCGCCTAAAACAGCTGCTCTGGGGTCAAAGGTCATCGGAATGACAGCTGGGCTGCACTGCTGTTTGAACTCTCGTCTGTGTCCTTAACCCACCAGCCTCTTCACATACTAACATGGCTCAGATAGTCATCGAGTTTAGACCCGCAGCTGATTGAGCCCAGTGATCAAAGAGGGAATTGATTCGTATTAACATGATACAGAAGTGAAGGCAGTAACTAGAGATGCAGTAAGTAGTTATAGAGGTTGTACAATGTAAAAGTACTTCCTAAGAGCCTGATGTGGAATAAATTACAGATATCATTTTTTACATTTATGATAGTGGATGGAAGATGGATGTAATGAATGTGGTTGTGAATTAAAGTAATGTTTTATTAGGTGTTATTACATCATGGTGTTTTAATAGAGGCGGATGTAAATGAGCTCTGACTTCAGCTTCTCACCTCACAGCCGGATGCTTCCTAACAGCAGAACCACAGAGGGAGCTGTAGGTCAAGCTATATTTAGTCAGAGAATATTACGTGTAATCCTGTCATTAATCTGGAGAGATCATCTTCCCTGTTAGTACCTATACCTGGCCTCGCCTACCAAGAACACAGCTCATGTGTGTTGTAGTTTTACAGTATTGCTACTTCCTTGGCTGTAAGATTGAAACTTCAGGTGCTGTGCAGGTGCAAATTAGCACCCATGTGTTACAAATCTTTACTCTCCTGTAATATATGTTATCGCCTCATCAACCATTATGCATACAGTAAAATGCTTTTAAATATCCACTTCGGGATCAGTTCTTTTTTTAATTGCCCTGCCTGGAATATCCCCTGAATGTCTTCCTCTATCTGTCATATGAGAACGCAGCATTGACATTGAGCACCTTGTGTGTTTGCTCTTTGAAAACAACAGTTGGTAAACTTTGATCAGACAATCATTCATCTGGTTGATTGCTTGTTTTATGTGCTTTACTTGGTGAGCCAACACCAGTCAGGGTGTATAATGGGTCACATGGGCTTGAATCGTGTCCTGTTGCAAGCAGTGATAGCTGAGCTGACTGTGTCTCGATGTGGACAATAATACACTGTGTGTGTGTGTGTGTGTGTGTGTGTGTGTGTGTGTGTGTGTGTGTGTGTGTGTGTGTGTGTGTGTGTGTGTGTGTGTGTGTGTGTGTGTGTGTGTGTGTGTGTGAGGTCTAAATGCAGGTTTTATTTATTACTGTTTACTGTGAAAACATAGTAATATA
>CAAKHC010008184.1:0-10035 GCA_901007825.1 Macroramphosus scolopax | reverse complement strand
TGAACGTCTCCTCGGGGGAGAGAACAAGTCCATCCAGCAGTGTACTCACTTCCTCTCTCTCTCTCTCTCTCTCTCTCTCTCTCTCTCTCTCGCTGGCCGTTGGTGATGGAATATTCAAATATCCTGATCTGCTGGTAGCTCAGCTCTGCACACACAGTCACAACCTCAGCAGCCCTCAGGACTCTTTCTTTCACAAAGTCAGGAGAGTTACACTAGGGATCTCAGATTTTTTCCTCTTGCTCGATCAGTTCTTGGTAAGTTGAGCTGCAGCTGACTCACTTGTTGCCGTTTTACCCGAACGATTTCTTTTTCCTGGGTGGCGAATTGTCCTCAGTTGTTTTGTGGATGTGAGAATCACTGGCAATTCTGAAACTTTCTGTTCACATTAAATTCGATTTTTTTTTCTCCCTGTTTATGAGTGTACAAGGATCTAAGTACATGTAACCAGATGCAACTGGACAATGTTTCTTTGTGAAGCAGAGGGACGCTGACCAAAAGAAGTCCATATAAGTCCAAGCCTCATAAGAGCAGCAGTTTCACTCAGGCTGCTTGGCACGACTTTAGAGCACCTAAGAGCTCCTCATTGATTTTATAAACAGTTTGAGATAGGCTCCTCTCATTGTTAGTGCTAAGGGGTTTTTAACAGTTTTGGTGGCCGATCCAAAGGAAAGCAAAGGCACAATTGGCTTTATCAACATCGGCCACCTCCAGGCCCTTATAAGGCCACTTTGTGTGGGTTCAAAGAAAACTCACCCTCAGCATCTGGTTTCTTTTCTCTCTCCCAAATCCCTCCACTTGACTTTCCTCCGCATTTGTACCATCATCTCTTATTGTCTAGTGACGTGTATCTTTTCTGCCGCAGATTCCTCAGAGGGCATGACCTCACAGCCTTCGATGATGGCTGAGCATGCTCTGTCATCTTCGGTGACTGTCAGCTCCTCCACCAGCATCCCCGGTACTACCTCTGCCCCGATTCCCTCGTCATCGTCATCCTCCTCTTCGACAGCTATTCCCCAGCCCAACAGCAACAGCAAGCCCTGGAGAAGCAAGTCAATGAGCTCCAAGCAATCTTCCTCTCAATCTCCCCCCTTCACCAGCAACCCCCCATCAGCCATGCAGACCGTAAAGCAGGAGAAAGACACCTCCTCTAAGGCTGCTTTGGTGGCTGAGGCTCCTCCTAAGGTTGTCACCCAGAAGTCCATGCTGGAGAAGCTGAAGCTCTTCAATAGTAAAGGAAGCTCCAAATCCTCCTCCTCCTCCTCCAATGGAGTAGGGGCCCAGACTGATAATGCAGCACCAGCAAGACAACTTGTAGCAGGGCAGGTGGAGAGAGTCGAGATTGGCTCCAACACCGATCCCCTGGAGGAAGACAATAGCAACGTCCGTCCGGGGACGAATGGAACCAGCAATGGACTAGCTTATGGAGCGGCTCCTTCAGCGGGTAGCACTGTCCCCACAACTGCCAGCAGCCCCAAAACTGCCCTGAGAGGCATCGCCCAGCGCACTTTCAGCAGAGCCCTGACTGCCAAAAAGGGGTCTGTCAAAGGCCCTGAGAAGGAGAAGGAGAAGGGGAAGGAGAAAGAGAAGGAGAAAGGGAAGGAGGCGGGAAAACGTGTCTCTGTGCCAGACAGAACAGAACTCAGGGGAGAGGAGTCAAAGGAGGAAGTAGCAACTGCTGCTGGAGAAACTGACAGCTCAAACAAAAGGACCTCTAAAATTGCCAGTTTCATTCCCAAAGGGGGCAAAGTGGCCAAAAAAGAGAGTTCCACCCCTGCACACAGCGGAATACCAAAGCCAGGAGGCAAAGCCCCCGCGGTCGGGGGGAAAGCCTCCTCATTGGGGATGAAGGAGGCGGGGGAGAGGCCAAGGAGCATGCGGTTAGTAGGGGGTCTAGCCATGCACCGTGGTCCCCTGGACAGGGACATCAAACACTCCAGTGCTACCTCGATAGAGGGGAAGACCTGCGCCACCTCTGTAGCAGGGGGAAGCAATACACAGAGCACAGCCAGCAACACGATCAGTGTGCAGCTACCTCAGACTCAACAGCACCACAGCCACCCCAACATGGCCACCGTCGCACCTTTCATGTACAGGTGAGATCATCGAGACTTGGCGGGGGGGGCAACAGTTGATGTTGTAACAGTTTTGGATGAGCTGATTCTTGGCTGCCTAAGCTGCTACAAATTTGTGTGTAACTCTTTTATTGTCTGTCTGCTCCAGTTGATCCTCTAATGGCATCTGAATGCCCCCAAATCTGAATCTATCTTTGAGAAGGCTTGCCCATCTGTAAGCTTTTAACCAGGAATGTCCCACCGGTGTGTGTTCCTAGTGTGTGTGTCTGCAGTGTATTATCTGCAGGCCTGTGCACAAGTACGCTTGCAAATATGTGTGGATGCTGCTTGCCTCTGACCTTTGTCCTGGTCCCAGTGTGATAAGGAAGGAGGTACCTCTCTTGCTCAATGAAGCCCACTCCAGCAGCCAGTCATTAGCCTTTTGACACTTCCTGCGCTGCCGCCCTTTCTCCTGCGGTACACCCTGACCTGTTGCTAACAAGCCCACGTCCGCAGTCCACCCCATCCTCGGTACTCAGAAACTTCCTTTTGTGTTGTATACCTGTCGGATACAATTAGCACTAGGATTATAGCACCTCCAACTGTCAGAGGGAGCATGTTTGTCATTAAACATTAGATTATGTCCAAATTAGTTAAAAAGAACTTGCTTGACTGGTAAACGTAAGAAGAAAGCAAACACCCCTCCAGAAATAATGATGACCTGCTGGATTCATCGGTAGAAGTTGGAAATTATCTGAAGTTTCACTAAATATTTGGCCACTTGGCAGTTTCCTGCTGTCGTTTTTGTCAATCAGTATTGGAGGCGGTCAATATTTTTGTGTGCCGTGCGCGTGGGGTCAGGCCGAGACCAAAGGCTGCATGTAGCCACGGTATTCAGATGTCACCTACCAGCCCGTGCTGCGGGTGGACTGTATTGATTCATCCTTCAAAGACAAACTTTACTGGGATTTGGGGCTTAGCAACCGCTTGTATTGCACCCTGTCACAAGACTGGAAACAGCAGATTTCATTTCTAATCAGGTTTATCCCTCTTTCGTGACAATTCGTAGTGTATCAGGTTCCTGCTAAAGGTGCGATATTTCACGATCGATGATTTCCACCCTTTCTTTTGCCTCACATAATTTTTTCCACAGATCGCAAGCAGACGGCGAGGGAATAGAGACCAGCTCAGAAGGAAGGGTGGTGGATGTTTCCTTCAACAAGACCAGCCAGCCCTCCATCGAGGACCTTTCAGGTAGGTGATCCCTCCCAGTACAACGGTCTGGGTTGGATTATGTGTTACTGTGATGTGAAACCTTTCTGTCTCACCCAGGTGAAGACCCAGAGACCAGGCGGTTACGGACTGTCAAAAACATAGCAGACCTGCGGCAGAACCTGGAGGAAACCATGTCCAACCTGCGAGGAACTCAGGTCTCACACAGGTACCGATCCAATAAATGAACTCCCCAGCTGGTTTTAACTGCTCCTGACTGGTGAAGGATGCCGTATTCGAGGTGGTTGAATTACTTCACTTATCCATTTAGCACTTGGAATGAATCAAGGTCGGTAAAATTACATTAACGAGAGGCCCGGAACATTTTTTCTGCAGTTCACATCGTTCACAGGGAAGTCGTTTTAATCTGTTACAATGGGAAACAAAACTCCACTGTTTGGGGATCGTCAGAGTGGAGCGCCATTCAGCGATTTCTCGGGGCTGAATGGTAAACAAGTCAGATCAGGGGAACTGCCGGGGATTTGAGTCGCCGACTGAAATGCTTCACGGTCAGCAGACTGTGTCTGCCTAGATTTAAACGTATTACCTCTTTTTTTTTTTCCTGTTCCTGTCTCATCCTTCTTTTGAGGGAACGTTGGCTTTGATCCCAGTGCATGTGCTGCACGTCGTCTTTGATTCAGGTTTAGCTCTAATCTAATCTCCTCCTGCAGAATTCTGACCTCTGCTCTGGCCTTGTGTCTCGGGGAGACCGAGCCGTCCAGGTTTAGTTTAGGCTCCGTTGTCAGGTTCATATGGTTCATAGGTTTTTCTCTTTAAGATCTCGTATCCACCATTTGACAGATTGATGATTGATTGATTTTACCACAAATTTCTATTGATTTTATGATATATGATCTCCGCTATTAGTCAATTGCTTATAATCATTGGAGACACTTTTCACAAGTCACCTCCACTGCAGAGCTGCTCAGCCCTGACAGGAGGCCTTTGCTCTTGATGTTATCGTGTCAAGTGTGTGTCAAATGTAACTATGTATGTTAGAAGCTGTCATACTACTGATTCTGCATTTAATTGAATCACTTTTGTGTTCTCTCCCGCCTGCTCAGCACATTGGAAACCACATTTGATGGCAGTGTCACCACAGATATCAGCAGTGGTGGTGGAAGCAACAACAGTGCAGGAGGGAGAAGCATCCTCAGCCTCACGTCCAGCCGCCCCTCCCTGTCGTCATGGCGTCTGGGCCAGTCCAGCCCCCGTCTGCAGGCGGGTGATGCCCCATCTATTGGGAATGGATATGCTGGCCGTGTGGCCGGCAGCCAGGGAGGGCGCTACTTGTACCAAGGGCACCTCCGACGGCAGCTGGCCGGCAGGGGCGGAGCCCTCTGCAACGTCGAGCTCGGAGATCGAGCTGGGGAGGACATTGACCTCGACGGGATCACCATGGAGGTCACCGGATACATGAGTGACGGAGACGTGCTGAGCAAGAACGCTGCACGCACTGATGACGTCCCGAGCGGGTGAGTGGATACACTGATGTGGAATCTATCATTGGGAAGAAGTCAAACTGTTAAAAATTAAATTGAAATGGAGTCATGAAGCACTTGTGATTTAATTAACTGATTGCAATGTTGCTTCATGGGCGATCATGGCAATATGGGAAATTAATTGTGCAGAAATAGGAAGGAAGGAAATGAGAGATATTGCATCTGCCAGAAGAGGGCAGTGGTGTTCTTCTACCTCACTGTCCCTGAGCCAGTGTCAAATGATATCCCACATGTTAGCCTGAGTCGAGCTCAGATCCCGCAGGTATCTCATCTCTCTATCTGCAGTCACGTTTTGAAATCTAAGCTTTTCCCGTTGATTATATTTGGGGTTGGAAGCTGCAGAGAGGAGTGTGCTGTATATGTTTGTGTATTTGTGAAGAGGCGTGTGTGTGTGTGCGGGATGGGTGGAGTTGCCCCCCCCCGGTTAGACACTAAGAATAGAAACAGATTGATGACCTCCCCCGCTCTTTACATCCTCAGGCCATTCATCGATTAGCTCCATCCCAAGTCTGTCAGCGTCCACTAACTGGTTCTTCCACACAGAAGTGAGATGTTTACCCAGAGAGGAGGAGCCGTCTTCTGGCTGTAAACTCCTGCAATTTAGCTAATTTCCTTGTCTCATTGTCGGTGCAGAATAAACTCAAAGGCGATTAAAACACCAAAAAAAATTCTATTTCAGACATTTTGTTAAGCATGATTAATCAATGACTTAAAAAAACACTGAAAGATGAATCAATAATCTAAACCATCATTAGTTGCCATGCTGTTGATTTGAACTCTAGGCTGAGATCACCAGCTCAAATTTCTGCGTCTGAATGTTGAATTTATTTCTCTCAGTCCAACAACACCAACAACATTTGGTACATTTGGTATCCGCATGGGTTTTCTTCAGTTTCCGACCCCCTCCTCTCTTTCCTTTCGGCTTTTCTGGCCCATTGAGACAAAAAAAAACCCTTCACAACCTCCACAGCTCAGGGGTGTGTTGCCGGATCAACCCCTCTACCCTCCCACTTCCACCACTCTCTTCCTCCCCCATCCCCTCCCTCCTCCACCCTTCACAGACAGACTCAACCTCCAGCTAGGAGGGGAACACATGTGTAGCTGAGGAGAGAGGCTGCATGTACCCACAGAGCAACACACACACACACACATGCAGGCTACACACAGACACACGACCTACACCGCACACTCGCATGTGAGATCACCATGTTTCAAACTGCAAACACCTGGTGATAATCAAATGAGGCCAGATTTCACACAAGCTCAGACCTGAAGACAGTAGCCACACAGTTGAGGAGGGACGCCTTTGTTTTGGAGATCTTTTATCAGCAGGGATCAACCCTCACCTGGACGTGTTATCTTGCTTTGGACAAACCGTGTTACCATGTTTGAGGCTGAAAGGTACGTCTGAGTGTGTTCACTGCCTGCAGGAACCCGAGGCTCCAGGAGGGATACTGTGTTGTCCTACACTGTTAGATGTTGTGAATCTTCTTCTGTTAGTCCAACAGTTAATGCATTTTCAGTGATTACACGTTTCCTGTAGTTTAGTGTAATAAGAATGTTTATTTCCGATTGTTGCACAGCTGTGAAAACTACCTGGTTGCAAAGTTCATCAGTTCTTGTTTGGGCACGTTTCTTCTGCTGTAGATGGTCTGACTCATTAGTGTGTGTGTGTGTGTGTGTGGGGGGGGGGCATCTTCAAGGTGACTTTACTTTGGGATGATGGATGTTTTCTATAAGGGGCAGCCCTGGGGTCCTCCGACAGGAGAGGAGCCCGACACTACATCTCTCAACAATGTCAATTCTGTACTTGTTTGTTGAAGTCTGCCAAACAACAAGTCTTATCAGTGGGGGGTGATGTAGATAAATGTATCTGTTTGTTTGTGTTATTCCCATTGAATTAGGAGGAGTTTGATCGAGGTTGTTTGTCTCAGTCAAACCAAATAACCAAATTACAAATACTGTCCGTCTTCCCTTTGCACATGCAGGTCCAAGTCAGAGCTCATTAGATACAGCAAGAGACTTTAAAATGAAAATTAAAACACGAAACAAAAGAAATACATTTGTTTATTTTAGTTAATTACTAATTAATACAAATGAGTATTATTGAATATGTTCCGTCAGTATTGCATCAAGAACATTCCAAAGTTCTGTTCTAGCTTCTCAAATGTGGAGGTTTGCTGCATGCATGCAAACGTACTGTTAAGTCCTCGGTAGTTCCTGCAGCTCAGACGCTGATGCAGTTTGACTCCTGGTAACATAAAGAAATCCCTGTTCCGTGTGCGAACTGTACGTCGAGGTATGTTTGAGGTCCCTCTCGCTGAGATCCACGTTGAGATAACACTGAACGTTTTTCATCGCCGTGCTTGTTTTTTTACTCACTTCAAAATCAGAATCAACGTGGCTCCACACAGAAAGCACCAGCTCAGCCTGAACTATAAGTCAGCAAGCATTTCATTAAATTACACCATGAGTCAATATTTAGTTCCAGTAGGATTCTCCTAAACTGGTCAATATTGTTTGAATTAGTCGGTGTTGTTTTAGTTTGACTGGGAAAGTTTGCGTAGCTGCTGCTAACGGTCACCTTCTGACTTCAACAAGCAATAAATCAAATTACATTTTCCATCATGACATGGAGTGAATGCCCTGCTTATCCAACGTTTACATCACAGCTCATATTTTTAGCTTCTCTAACGCACTCAGTCGATCATAATAACCCAGCCTGGAGAAGATAAATGACTGATAAACGGTTGTATCCTTCCTGACTGTCTGCACTTCGAAAGACCGACTCCCGGCCCCAGGCGAGAGGAGTGTATTCAGTCGGATGATTTGGTGTCTTCCGTGTTTGTGGGAGGAATCTTCGCCAAACATTTTACGCTCATTGAGAGTTTAACCTCATCTGGAAAACTATGAATGTGGGCTCTTCTCTGTATAACAAGTGCGGTTTTGAGCAGAAAAAAAGTGTTTACCCAGGCTAGTCTTGGCAAACTGCGGTACTGCACAACGTAATCGCCCTGTACAAGCCCTTTATTATAGACCTGCTTTGTGTAATGGGAGTTGTCGTGTTTTCCAGCTACATGACTGATGGAGGGTTGGGTCTTTACACTCGGCGCCTGAATCGCCTGCCTGACAGCATGTCTGCTGTTCGAGAGACGCTCCATCGAAACCCCTCGTCAGGACAGGGAGATGCTGACAGGTAAGACAGCTTTGTCTGCTTCTTATGACCTACATATCCCAGAATGCCGCAGTCACCTCTTATTGAACATGCTCAGCTCCATGTGTTTGTTCACAGGATAGGAAGTTTGCATGTGAATTCACGGGGATGGTTGCAATGCTTTCTGTTTTGTGAGGAGATGGTAGGATTGGTGTCAACGTTTGGGACATCCAAATGTTGCAAGCAGCTTTTAGCTTAGCATTCCTACTGGAACCAGGTGGAAGCAGCGAGCCCGGCTCTGTCTGAGGGTAAAACATTCTGCCTGTTCGCGCCTGTAAAGCTCACTACTTATTGTGTCTTTACAAAACAGAACTCCAACTGACATATATCCCGTGCTTATTAGTAATTAGACTTCAGAGCTGCTGATTGGTGGATTTATTTGTTGACTGGCTTCATATTTCCAACAGACATCACAGTGTTAACATTCTGTCCATTTAACTCTACAAAGAAGTGGTCATATACTAAATAAAAAAAAAAAAAAAAAAAGTGTTGTATTTGACTTTCAACTCTTCATTCTTTATCTGACTCACATATTTTTTTTTTCTCCGGGGCTTCCAGGTTTTTCACAGTTTTTATGATAATTCAATTATGCTAATCTATTCTGCTATAGTCAGAGGTTAACTGGTTATTTGCTGGATCTTCTTGTGTCAGCGTGAGTGATTCAGTAACAAGCCAAACTCTTTGTCCTGTCACAAAGATGGATTGGGACTTGGTTCCGAACTAATTGATGACGGAAATGGCCTCCACCTTGTTGCTAGAATGAAGGATTGGTGGTGAAACAGAGCAGCGGGGAGAGAATGGGCTCGATACGAGGACAGAATGAAGAATGGATGGAGGAGGTTGGAGGAATGAATGATTGGAGGGATAGGATGGGTTAGATAAAACACCAACACAGGAACATGGCTGGAATGTTGGATGCCTCATCAACTAGTCCAGCCATAATCAGCGTGGGACATTTTACTAAAATACAAATTGAAGTTGTGTGCTTTGAGAATTTTTTTCTTATTGACATTTTTTAACAAAAACCTTTTAATTAATTATGGCTTAAACAAATCTGTCACGCAGACCGAGACCGTCTGGGAGTTGTTTCAAGTGCTTAAAGCGGCCTTTTCTCTAAGTCCTCAGGTGTGGCTAATTTCCTGTCCTCCAGACTTTTGACCTGTGCCCCTCACACACACACACACACACACACACACACACACACACACACACACACACACACACACACACACACACACACACACACACACACACACACACACACACACACACACACACACACACACACACAGACACACACAGACGCACACACAGACACACACACACACAGACACACACAGACAGACAGACACACACACACAGACACATACACACACAGACACACACACAGAAACACACAGAATCACACACACACAGACAGACAGACACACACACAGAGACACACACACACACACACACACACACACACACACACACACTCACACACACACACACACACACACGCACACACACACACACACACACACACACACACACACACACACACACACACACACACACACACACACACACACACTTAGGTGGGGTTTAACACAAACTGTCCCATGGCTCACCTTTCATCTCTCCCCTCTCGCTCTCATCTCTTTCCCTCCATCTCGCCGCCCAACTCTCATTTTCTTCAAACTTGTTTTTATTAGAGACTTGAGGAGAAGAAGAAGAAGCTCAAAAGCAGTTCTACATAAAAGTTTGGGGGATTTCTCTCTTTTTACCTCCTTGATTTTGTGCTTTCATGTTCCCCTGTGAGGTTTAATTGGACGAGCAGGTAGATGTGATGTTTTTCACAGAAACTACAATTTTTTAATTAAAGATCTTCAGATGCTTCGCTTTCATTAGATTGTGTGTGTGTGTGTGTGTGCTGGGGGGAATGAAAGGCAGGAAGAGTTTCAAAAATCAAGGGGGGGCTGAGGTGACCCCCTCCTCCTACACCCCTTCCCCC
>CAAKHC010008182.1:5792-16449 GCA_901007825.1 Macroramphosus scolopax | reverse complement strand
AGTGTTGCAGGAGAGTATTTGTACATTTTATAAATAAAGTTTGACACCACTGCACCATTCACAGCTCTGCTTACTGTGTGCTGGGAGAAGGGCGGCCTGCTCGGGCTGGGGACGGACGATATGATGAACACCTCGTCCGCGCCGAGGTCGAGCTCTATCAAACCGCTGGAGGAGAGGTCCACCTCTGCATCCTGGGAAATGTCGCCACCGGCACTGACTGAGGACACACAGAAAGAAAACTGTAGCGACGCAGTAGATTGATCGAGGCTCCGATCAGTTGGAGCTCGGAGCAGCTTCAGTGGGAAACTGGTGAATCAATATCTGCAGTGGCAGAATGTCTTAAAGCAAACTGAGAACATTTTAGGAGTTTAAACTGTTGACCTTTAACTTCTACGTTAGTGAAATACACACATATATATATATTATTATTATTATTATATCATATCTAAAATGTTAAACATGGATATCATGCTGCCAGATCGAGTCTATTTTTGCTTTATATTACTGAACTAGAGCTTAAATGGTTCAATAAAGCTCACCGTGACTGGAGCAAACGGAGAGGGGGGGGGGGGGCGTCTACACTGCCCTGTTGTTCAAACTGCTCCTTGGCCGCTTTGTGGGTTAAATGCCACCACCCACAAATCTCTCAGCTTGGGTCCCAGTCGCATTGACAGAGCGAGAGAAGCCTTTGAATTGTTCTTGTGTCAAGACTGAGTGCAGCAAAACAAATGCAATTTTCCTTTTTCCACTGACAACCCACCCCCCTCCCAGACTGTTGCCCTGCTTTATATTTAAAGTGATTCAACCTATATCCAGTTTATAGAAACATTATTTGACCTCCTGTTGGAACACCGGGAGTTTTCAACACATCCAGAACCAAAGTTGAAGTTTAACACATTTGTTAAATATACTAAAAGATGTGTAGCATCGACAACAAGGTGCACTATGTTGAACTTAGACTTTTTATTCATGCAGTGCATCATTGAAGATTGAAAGAGATAAGCTGAACAAACATTGTTCAGAAATACAATGCACAGAAATTGTCATTAATACCTTTTTTATTGATTTAATTATTATCCAAATGAGATTTTAATAAATTCAGAAATACAGTCGACACTCATACAACAACCAACATGGGTACATGTGTCTTCCTCACCTGTGTGCGGCGGGCTGTCGTTGTTATTGTCCTGCTCTCTGTTCACCTCCAGGTTGGTCTGATTCTCAGCCATCAGCTGCAACTCGCTGACCTCAGCGGCAGTGTTCTGGACTCCCTGTGGTACCTACAGCACAACACCGCAGCATTCAGTGAGTAAAGACCAAAAACCTGACAGCAGACATCAACCCTGCACGCTCATCATCGTCGGGTCGCAGGGAGCCGGGAGCTTTTCCCAGCAAGCAGCAGTCAGGACAAGTGAAACTCCGGGTCGACTGAATCTCAGTCAGATAGTAAACAACATGTTTAATCTGAGAGTTTTTCTATGTTTTCTGAGTCTGTTAAACTATTATTGATGATTCTTTACATTATATTATATTGTATTCTATTATATAGTGAACTTTAGTAAACCCTGCATTTTCTCATTACTGTCACATTATATAATTTAATAGAGTAATAATCTTGAAATGCACTGGTGCTTAAAAAATAATAGAAAGTGTATGTATCTTTATTTGGAGCAATGGATGGAACGAAGACAGAGCGACCTATGATGATTGGCCATGCTGGGTGTATGGACACCTCACCCGGAATAAGGAGACCGGGGCACCTTCCTGGAGGCAGGCATGGGAGGGGAACTAGCCTGGCAAGAGCCTGGTGGCCTGGCCTCCGCCTAAGGGACCCTATCAGGCACAGCCCAAGCAAAATACACAGAACCACCACTCTGTGGTCCCGCCGCCTGCAGGGAAAGGCATCATGGTTTGGTGCGTTGCCCAGCGGTTGGCAGACACAGGCGGGGTACTATACGTGTTGACCCCTGGCTTGGCAAACTGGTTCTAGGAATGTGGAACGCCACCTCCCTTGCGGAGAAGTAGCTGGACCTACTGCTGGAGGTGGAGCACGGACAACGAGATGTAGTTGGCCGAAAGGAGCCAGGGGGGGGGTCACTCAAGAGTCCCTGCCTGAGGGTACATCTCGCTTCGTTGGGACATCACCCAACAAGGCGAGAGGGTCTCGTTCTTGCGACTATATGTCACTAGGAGTAAATCTCTGACTGGTGAACGGCCTTCTTGGGGTCTCTGGGTGGTGTCCTTGATGGGCAACGCCTGGGGATTCCATAGTTATGCTGTGGGACTTCAATGCTCAGGGTGCAATGATGGATATACCACAAGGAATGGCCTGATCTGAACCTGAGTGGACTCTTGTTATTGGACTTTTGTGCATGGATGGGCCATAATGATGGATGGATGGATGGATGGATGGATGGATGGATGGATGGATGGATGGATCCTTGCACAAGTGAACGAATTAGAGTGCAAACAATAAATACGTCTTTTTTTCAAGCATCTTTTTTCAAGGTGTGTGTTTGTTCGTGTGTGCTGGTGTATTATCGGAGAGCTGTGCACCTTAATGAGGCAGCCATCTCAAAAACCTGGAACTAAATATGTCGGGACGACACAATCTGGTGCTTTGTTAAGGTTATATTTAGTATCTTATAATAGGTAGAGGCTTGTTGGTGATTCTTTACTGATCTAATAAACACACTGGGATTCCAGAGGTTATTGTGTCTGATCCATATTGATTTAATAGAATATTAAACAGAAGGTCTGCCTGAATCACCGTTAAGTAACTCAGCCTTTTCTTTAAACCCCTGTGACCCTGAGGTGGTGAGGCTCTGGAGGGGCAGCGCTACCGCAATGAACCGTGTCGGCCTCAGTCGGCACAAATATTAAAAGACACATCCAGCAATCCTCGGTAAAGCCCTGTCCTGAGAGGAATGCCTGACTGAATGTCTTGATAACTCTATAAAGAACAGGCCCAGGTATCCGGGTTCAGATGGATTACATGTAGGATAAGAACCAGTACAGTCATCACTTTACCTCAGAGTTGGTGGATGAGCAGGAGCTGTCTCTTTTTGGACACAGTTTGGGTCTGGAAAACAAAGTCCCACAGCAATTTGATTTAGAACGACACAAAAACAAGCTTGTAGTATAAAATCCCTTTTAAATTGTATCGCAAACTTTTTTGTTTACAACTGTGGATATGAAACCAAATCATCCTTTTCATTCCGGTATTTTCTTTATCTTCAAACTTTCCCATTTCTGTCCTGTTCTTAACTCCAAACAACCCAATGAAGCATGCTGAAATATTTGAACAACTACCCGCTTATTAAAAATTACTCTTACAGCTGAATGAGCCCATTACCAGCCACCGGTCAACGGAAGGAAACCCCTGCTGGGACTCTCTTCCACCTTTGACTGTTTTTTGACCAGACAGGACCTTTGGAGTTAAACTCACTGCTGCTCCAAGTTTGCAAGGTTTCTCCCCTTCGCTCGTTGTTTTCCAGTAATTTCTAAGAACTTTAATAAGGAGAAATCAATAAGGAGCAGCTATGGGAAAAAAAACAGCTACCGAGGCTGCACGCGGTCTTGAGGTTTCACGGTGATGCATTTCCTGGCTTCTGAATATCTTAGCTTGTTGTTCTTGCTAATTACACTTTCATTTTATTGAGCAAGTGTTTCCAATCTCTCTGTCATTAACAGCGAGAACCTGTGGAGTTACTGCGCCTGACAGATGAGTTAGAGACACCGGGCTGCCATTGAAAAGACAACAAGTCCTAATGTTTTCTTCGCAGCGAGCTGAATAGGCAAGAACCCGAAGGTGGAACAGCCGACGTGTCTGAACAGATAGTATTACAAACCTCCTGAGTTGCCCACTCAGCTTCATTGTCCCTTGGGGTGAACAAGAGGGAGCAGCTTTTTAATTATACCTCTTGATTGTCTGACAATACTATTGGTGCCAGACTCATTGCACACATTGAGCTTTACTTCTCGTTACTGCCCCCCCCCCCCCTTTCCCCCCCGCCCATTCACTTTCATGCAGCCTGCGTGTTCTTGTGTTTACGCCAGGTGCTGCACCTTGATGCCCTGCACAGCAGCGTCGCCGGCTATTTACGGTTTCACTGTGGTGTCACAATACATCTTCTCATATTGTAGATTTTAAAGTAAAGTACAGTAAGGTTCATATAAATAAGCAGATGTCTGCTGACTGTTGATCTCAGCACAAGAGAACTGCGGTTTTACTGTAAACCAAATTGTTGGAACAAAAGGCATATTTATATGTATTATTTTTGTATTTCTATATTGAAGTTCATCTATTTCTGTTACCTGAAAATGATGCAGAGGGCACTTGTAAGTATCATAGTGAAGAAGGCCGCTCCACTCACAGCAGCCATCAGAGAGTCGACCTTGGTGGCGGCAGGAGCAAAGGTATGACGGTCCCCCCCGGGCTCCGTCAGATTGTGGTAGTGGAAGAGGAGGGCAAAGCCGCGGCCCCAGTGAGTGGTAGTGATGAGTTCCATGATGACCTCCACCATCTCCTGGCTGGAGCCGAACACCAGCTGGCTGCTCGGGGGCCGGTTCGACCCACAGAACCTGGAGGAGAAGGTGATGAGGTCTGAGATGTAGAGGACATCATGGGGGCAAGCGTCAAGCACCGACTGCTGGGTTTC
This sequence comes from Macroramphosus scolopax, assembly GCA_901007825.1. Classification (NCBI taxonomy): domain Eukaryota; kingdom Metazoa; phylum Chordata; class Actinopteri; order Syngnathiformes; family Centriscidae; genus Macroramphosus; species Macroramphosus scolopax. The sequence goes on along the minus strand of CAAKHC010008182.1, from coordinate 11,788 downwards.
AGGGCTCGCAGCAGGAGTGTCCGTGGACTGGGGCCAGGTCACGGGGGTCTCCTCTGTAGCCACGCTCAGGTTAGAACTGGGGTAGAAGTCTAAACTAAGGCGAGATGACGAGGCGGTGTTGGCAGCCCTCTCTCCGGGTGGCACAGCCCCCGGAAGGAGGCGAGAAGCGGGAGGTGGCGACGTCAGGCCGGAGGAGTCATCTGTGGATCTTTTGGCAGAATTTGAGAATTTTGCGATCTCCATTTTTGTTGACTGTTCCTGAACCACCACCTGCTTCACCTCCCCGTCTCGGGAGGACTGCCGCGTCTTCGCGACATCCCCTTCAGTCTGCTGCGTGGGATCTTTATCGACCGATGCAGCGTCATCTGCCGCCGACCTGCCGGGAGCGAAGGTCACCTCTTCATACGCCTCGTCCTCCTCAAAATCCGATATAGCAGGGTACTGAGCGGCAGAGTCGTGGCTTTCAAACACGTCAAAGTCAAATATTTCTAGAATAAGCTGGTAATCAACAGGCACAAAGAACTGCCAAACACAGTGCGTCCCGGAAGAGTAGTTGTAGGGAAAGCCAGGGGAGAGAATCAGGCCTTGGACATCCACCACATCCACCTTGGCACCACAGTCAAAGTACACCTGCAATATAAATAACATCAGATTGGTTGTTTCATAATGCTTCATGCTTTCAGGGCAGATGACTTCAAATACAATCAAAAAAAAAAGCAACAATCCAGCCTGGAATTAAGAAATGCATGAACTTCTTTTTCCTTCTTTATCATTTTGAGTTCAGTTTATTAATATACTTGGATATCATCTACATAACATATATATATAGTGTTACCTAAATATATTATCAGATGGAGCACAGAGCCTGGGGGACCTCAGTGACTAGCCACTGTGTGCATGAATGATTCCTCGTTGATGTGAACAAACTGAAATCGATCTGGTAAAGAGGACTTAAACCAGTTTATTGTGGGTTCTTTAATGTCAGTCTCTTATGGTCAAATCTGTCCAGGCAACTATGAGTCAAGTCCTGTACATGATTAGTTAGTACTAATCTGAGCTGGTGTTATTGTTACTCTACAGTATTTTATTACAACCCACCTCAGTTCTGAGATGAGCCAGTCTGACAACCGAAGGACTTATCATCAACTAATACGCTCTAATTTAAGTCTGATGGCTCTCTGACAGAAACCAGCCTGCGACTGAACTGTTCAACCCTGCTGCTGTTCTGCCTTTATTTCAAAGCCTGTGTTTTGCCTGTTTTGCTTGCTTGGGTGACCAGGGGAGGGTATTTCTTCAAACATGCTGGCTTTAATTCTTCCCAGGTGTTTGGGGATGTAGGGGGGACCTGGGGCTTAAACAGAGGCAGATGTGCGGCTGGGCCAGAGAGCCGAGCACCAGACCTTTGTAGGAGGCCTACGTCTTTATGAGCTTTCCGGTTGCCCTCAGTTTTGGTCTGTGGGAATGACCCAGACTGGCAGGCCCCTTTGCCAGACAGGTAACACATCAACACCCGCGGGCGCTTCTTGTGCTCTAGACTGGGCTAAAAGCAGAGGAGATCACTGCAAGAATGCAGTTTGGATTGGGACGGGAGAAACAGGATAACAGGGACACAAATGAAGCCAGTACATAGAGCCAGGGAGCCGCGTTAACTCTTCCAAGAACAATATATTATCCGAGGCAATGTGTATCTAAAGCAACAAAGCCTATGTAACTTCCAGTCATGCTACTTGCTTCACCTGAAGGTTAAGCATAAAACCGAAAGCCCCGTCGATGGTGGATTAAGCTGACAGCCCCACAGCCAGGCCGCATCTTATTGCAGATATATTGCAGGTCAAAGAGGCTGCATGACCATTGCAACTATGTAAAATATAAACTCACCGGCCAGTTCATTAGGTACACCTGCACTATGAAATGCTAATGTATGTTCATTATTGAATTTTTACATAAAGGCAGCATGTATGTCAGAGCTGTTGTGTTGCAAGTGTACCTAATAAAGTGGTTGATTCCCCTTTTATAGTTCTCAAACTTGAGAGGAAAAAGCCAAAATATAATTTTACCCCAATCATCCCAGTTATTTCTGTGATCTAGCAGGTGTCTGTTTCCTACCCGGATTCGCACACGACCCGACAGGACTTCGACTGAATTTCAATCTGATATTTCCACCCGATGTGCCACTCCGCTCTAAAGTTATTCTGCGCTGGAATGTGTGTAAAGTCGACTGCTCAGACCATGCCAGGGGCCCTCACAGTCTGGATTTAAACATTGGTTTTGTGGGATCACAAAAATACCTTTGAAGATACAACAAACTGCTGAATAGCAGTTAAAAATATTGCATTTTCATTTTCCTTCTAATGCTGCAGAATCACGGAGTGACACAGGGACTCCTGAGGTCACTTCTCCAGTAACACAGGCTGAGACCATGACCGTGGATAATGGGACGTCTTCCTTGCACTTCCAAGAAATGCAAAAACAAAAGTATACGGCCAACCTTAAAATGCTTGTATGTGAATGAGATTAACCAGCTTGCTACAGTACAAGCCATAGATTTTCTAATTACATCGCAGTGCAGCGGTTAGCACTGTCGCCTGACAGCAAGAAGGTTCTGGATGTGAAACTGATGGCTGGCTGGGGCCTCTCCGGGTCAAGTTAGCCTGTTCTCCCGGTGCCTGCGGTTATGATTGAACAGTGAACCAACAAATAGTACCATTTCAAGAAGCCTTGAACTCTTTAAAGTATGTGAGTCACATTAAATGAAATGAAACTAAGGCCTGATCGATTGATAGATCAGCTGATTCGACCTATATTGGTATTTTAAATATGCATTGGCCTCGTCATATACGCTGGCCAAAGTGATCCCATATGAAAGCTCAGTTACAGATCATGATATGGAAAAAAAGTGATTTAGAAATGGCATCACACCACAGAATGTGCTCCGATTCACAATATTCTGCAGAGTTCTCATCACAACTGCGCGGACGGTGGTGCAGATTCAAGCTGTAACCCGACGCTCGTGAAATACAAATAGAGGATGCAGCAGTGGATTGAGTTGTTGCTGACTTCATGCTAAACTTGGACAGATGCAATGCAAAAAAACGAAATAAACAGAAGTCTGTGAACACCTCAGCTAATGTGGTAAATCACTTATAGCAACTGTCAATCATGACATCACAGAGCCTTTTTATAGCATCAAATAACTAAATCCAAACGTATCATACTTTAAAATACATCAATGTGATTTTGGGAAGAATTTATTGGATTGATCTTTTTTTTTGTTTGGACCAAGTCTCGTTTATTTACTTGGAGAGAGCAGAATTTATGACCTACATTTCAACCAGCCACCAGAGGGTGGCTTCATGTTTGGTGAGCTCTCACAGTGTTTAACTCTATATATGCTTCATACCTTGTAAGTTGAGTGTGAGCATCTTATCCCATAGCCTAACATTAAGGAGTGTACCTAATGGTAACGTTGCATGTATTCATTTGTAATAGTTTAGATCAACACTCAGAGTTTGGTGCGCCGTCCACATAAGACAATTCCTGTTGTTGCATTTACCAAAATTAAGATTTGTGTTCCACTGGACATGTTGAAAGTCATGTTTTGACTCAGCTGTAGCAAACATAAAAAAAGAAAAAAAAAAGCTGTAGCAGGACTCTCATAGCTAGCTTGATAGAGCAGTGATGCAGTAGAGAGAAATGGTCCTTTACAATCAAGGATACACAACCCAAGGATGGTGCATTTCTATTGTCTGCATCGGTTTAATGGATGTCAGGGTTTTGTGTCAACAGCTGAACTAAAACATGCAAATAAAACCTTAAGCAGACAGTCAACTAAGGTAACCTGCTTGTACAGGCCAAGTGAGCGCAACCTGGCAGTGGAAGGAGGCTGGCACAGGCAGACCTGGCTGCTCAGAGGAGGAGAGGTTGTATTTACAATATGGCCCGGGAACAGTAGAGACTTCTCAACTCACCGCAACCAAATCAAAGCCTCAGAAACCGATAATTTGCAAAGAATAAGACAAAAAGAAACCCGAGCTCTTCTAAGTGACTTCTAGATTTACTGGTAGACAGGGACGGCTGCTGTGGACTGGCTGCAGGAGTCATCGCAGCCGGGCATGAGCTCCACCGCTCTGTCAGACCCTTAAGGATAATAATTCAAAAGGTATTAATGCAGACTTCTTTTGCTGTACAAATACATCTTATGTCCCTCTTTTCTTTCTTACATTTTCTTCTGAATTGATAATGCTCGCTAATGTAGTTTGTGTTAGTATGTTTTGGCAATTTTCATTGTATGTATTGGAAGCCACTTGGAGGTACAGAGCGTTTGCAGCGAGGCTGTGCAAAGAGGGGAACCACTTCACAATATGGGGGCATGTCAGGGGGAAGGGAAGGGCAGCGTGCCCCCTTTTAGAGCAAGCATGGCCAGTCCCTGGAGAACATATGTATGTTAGTTTGCCGCGCTTTACTGCTTTGCTTAGAACTTATGTAACCCTGTGTTTACATTGATTAAACAATTATCTTTGTACAAATGAAAAGTGTCTTGAATGATGTGAAATCTGATTAAAGAGAACTATGTCATGGACAGAGACTGTGTCATTTACTCCCATCCAAGGATGTGCATGGTAGACTACACATGAAGGGGCCCCAAAGTGCCACAGTGTAGAATGGAAATGGGACATTTTTATAATGCCAAACATCTCAGTTCTGTTACATCACAGGCCGCTCTACTGGCAGGCCGCTAATTATTCAAGGATGCCTTTTCTCATGGCAAAACAATGGGCCGCAGTGCCGTTTTGGTGAGCCACTCCACAACGGGGAGGGCAGATAACATTTTAATGAACCGATGCTACGAGGTACAAGGCAAGCTAAAAGTTCACATATAAGCCGGCTGGTCATTGCGCCCCAGTTGTGCCACTGACAGGCGCTTCCCTGGACACAAGCAGATCAACTGAGCACATAATAGTCTGAAATGACTTGTTCAGTGAAACATCAGACCAGCTGCTGTCATTACTGAGAGGCCCCTCACAAATGGTATTGTTCTATCAATTTCATTTTGCGTCAGCAAATCTTTAAGAAAAAAGAAAAAAAAGGTGTTTCAATCCCTTTTCATAATGGGATTATTGTGTCTGTCTAATTAGTTACCGCTGTTTTGTAACACTGTGATTTACAGCACTATAACCAGTGACAGAAGTGGAATGTATTGTATATTTCTTCAACTTTATTTGACAACTTACACACTTATTTTTGCAGCCTTTTTTCAGTTTTTTTCAAGCAACACCTCAAAGATTTGTTCTGTGCGCTTAAATATCAAAATTCTCAAAAATATTGGTTCACATCCGTTGGCGAGCATTTATTTATTGCCGAGATAATCCATCTCTTGCACACGTAAAAAAACATGAAGATGCTGATTAAACGTCATGATCGCTACAAGGGGGTTCCTTATGATGGGGTCAATTAAAGGTCAGCCCCAATCCTCCAGATTTGTCACATCACTATGAACATTGAGAGGGACGTCGGCGTGTTGCAAGCTGGCATGTCAATTCTGCAAATTGCTGTTGCTGTAAATGTTGCATTTTTTCAAAAATAAGTCGCATTTAGATGTCAGTTTCAGCAGTTTCACACCGCAGCCAATTGACCGCATGGGCGCAGAGGCAACAGTTCAATTAGTCTGTTGCACCTGCAATCTCGCTGAGACCAGCGCCGACAACTGATGGTGGTTTAAAAAACATCAGAATCTCTTACTGCTGTCTGGTGTTATAGACTTCCCTGAGTTAACACACCTGTTCAATGGACTCTTGTATGTCGGAGATTCTCCTCTCAAATAAATCCTGTTTTCACCTCTATCATGCAGATGGTATGAACAGAAAGGGGCCCTTGGTGCTGGTGGAGTTATGGTCGTGGGTAGCAGGAGCATGACAGGTCGAGATATTTAAAGCTGTCCACCCTCTCCACCCAGACCCCGTTAATCCTGAGTGGGTGGTAATTCCTCTGCTGTTTCC
>CAAKHC010008181.1:14364-36847 GCA_901007825.1 Macroramphosus scolopax | reverse complement strand
ATAATCAGTCAAGTGATTTTTTTTTATTTTAAGTTTTCATACTAATACAGTAAAATACTAGAACTGGACATGACAGGTATAAACACTTCCTTCGCTCCGACCCCGGTGGCGGTGAACAGATCTCTCTCCTTGTTTCTTGACCTTGTGGTTTTTTACCCAGCAGGCTCAGCTGTTAAACCCAACACCTATTGGATATCACACAAGTCCTTAACAACCTTCCCAAGGCTGCGATGGGAGAATTATCATGCACATAACCATAATTCTGATTCCATCGTTTGGAGCTGTTGTGGTAAGCAGGTGGGAGTGAGATGTTTGACCTTGTTTAAACCTATAAATCTAATCTCATCATCCATCATCCAGTCAATTATTTGTCATTTGTGTTGTGATCAACTGCTTCGGGGGATGACTTCTGTCCCTGGTCTCCCAGCAGTCTATCTCAGCTTTCTCTATTGGGACTTAGTTGTTGCCCTCAGCTCAGTCAGCTTACTGTCATTAGATACACTCTTTGTCCTAGGAGAGCGGTGGACTGGACAATGCTGACATAATCCAGTATGAACTGAAAATAAAACACAGTTTTCTTTCTGGTGAAACTAAAGTGCCTCTCTGTGGATAAATGCTGTTAGACTTTATCAAACACACATCTTGGAAGTTGCATGTTGGACCGATACAGCATATCTTTTGCTATTTTTACCCAATAATATGATTTATTTTAAATAAGATCAGCTGGTAGCTTCAAGTATGAGAGAAGTACTATCAAACCTTAATCCTGTAAGATGCATTTCTTCTAAAATTATTACATATTCTTTGCATTCATTAATGGAAGAAAGAAAAAAAATTATCAGCCTGCGCCTGGGTTGAGATTATACCAATATATAGAAATGTTGGGATTTTCAGTTCTTCAAAAACTTTTTTTAACCGCAGACCCCGAATGACGGAGATTGTGATGTGCTTCATCCCAATATTTGAAGTGTGAAGGGAAACACGGCATTAGGGGTTGAATACAAACCGAATTGTCTTAATGCTCAGGTGTAAGACAGGGTAAGTTATACAAATGCTAAAGTTGAGTTCGGTTTTCCCTCTTTAATTCCTCCTTTATCTTTGCTTTGCCCCGACTGCCTCTCAGCATCCAGTCTGTCACTGTGAAGGGGCATAATGGGCCTGAGAAGATCAACTCATCTAAAGGGGGATTTGGAACCTTTCACCTGAGAGAAAATCCACGCTGGGGGAAGCTCCGGGTTTCATAAGTGTGCAGGGGAGCACATTTTTCAAGTGGTGTTAAAACCCTCCCTGCTCTTGTCTTGAAAATCTCAGAATGTAAGAAGAGGAAGAGTTTCCTTTTGGATTCGAACGCACCGCTACAACCAGCGACACGCACGCTCAACAACAAGCCTAATTTGGATCCTCGGTTAGCATTGCTCGGCTTCTTATTAGATTACTCTTAACAAACGTTTTATTGAATATTCTGTCAATCTAATCAGACGGGCTATGATGAACTCCTTTAGAACAGAATCTTTTTCAGTGCAGCAAAATCCATAAAGCCGATAGAGAACCCAAAGGCATGAAAGCCTTAAAAACATTACCAGAATCAGATTGTTGCTAAGAACCTACATGGGGAATGATGTTATGTTATGAAAGATTGATCAGTGTGTTGCTTGAAATAATTAGCAATGATTTTTTTTTTTTTGCTCTGTGTGTGTGTGTGTGTTTGTGTGCGTTTCTATCTGCCGTGCATGGATCTGTTTACCTCTTCTTATTTGCCTCTTGGTGTTTGATCCAAGGTCAATATGTAGAAGCCACCAAGGCGCTGGCAGGCAGATGATATTGTTAATATCATAAAGAAAAAAACAACACTCACCTCTTTTAGTGTCTCAACTAACTGCTGGTGTAAAGCAAGAATCATTTTATTTGATTGTTGTTATCGCTGATACAGTTTGACTTAGCTGAGCCTTCCCTTTCATCCTTTCTTCCTTATTTAGTCTGAGATCGGGGCAGTCTGTGGCTTCACTGTTACACGTCCCTGCTTCAGATAAAGGGCAAACATGCACCATGTACTCATTAATTTAGCAAAACCTTGTTATGCTTTCGGATTGCATCCGCACAGCAATACCAGGATTTACAAATCCACGCTCTGGTGGGAATATCACCCTGGATATACAGGGTATATCTTTGCGTGTGTTTATTTGATTAAAGCATGAGACGCTACGACGCTGACAATCACTAATCATTATACTAATTACCAGAAGGTTCTTTCATGTTCGGTTCAAAAATGTTAGAAAAGGAACTCCCTTGTCATTTGCGGGGATTTTTCAAGGCAGGGGACAAACAAACGCTAATAAGGTCTGTCCCTTTCAAAGTAAACACACTTCACAGCTCCTCACTGGGTGGAAGGGCTATTTGGTGATATTGAGCCGTACATATTAAGGAGGAATGTGCCTAATTATTAGGTTGCCTATCTGCAGTCAACATGCTTCCGTAATTATGAACACGGCTTGAGCTGGAAGGGGGAAATATGAACAACTCTGGGACGTAATCGCGAATTTGACAACTATGTTAGAGGTAACATGGCTGATATTGCGTGACCTTCAGTAGTGAGAGGGGTACACACACATACCTGAATAAATCTGATATTCCTCTGTCTGATGCAATTGGCTCAGGAAATGCATCTATGAAATAAGCCCTGATTTGTTGGCCGCGGTTGGCAGATAGCCAAAGGCTACAAAGCAACATAAGCAAAGGTCGTAATGTTGTTTACTGGGACTTAATCAAATAAGAAATGACAAACCACACTGTCTGATTCTAAAAATTACACTGAGAATTACTGTTAAATCGTCTTTATTGTTTGTTGGAGTTCCTTTTCTGTGGTCGGGGGCATTTTTTTGTTTGCAGTCTGGATAAGTGTCAATAGCCAACAGCCTTTTTTTGTTTTTATATATAATGTGAGGCAGCTGCAAAAAGAAAATGAGAACCGGTAAGAGCTAAGAAGTTGTAGAAATACACTAGATTTCAAACAGCACAACATTTCCAAAAAAAGTATTCTAAGCTGTTCACCTCCATATCGGCCGTCCTCCCTTGTCATTGTTGATCCATGAATCATTTCCCTCTGAGCGTTGTGAAAACATCTCGTGTTTTTGAACAGCTAACCGAGTTACCTGCCACAATGTGAAGTACATGAGATTCCGCCCCGCCGCTAACACGGAATCAGCCCGGCATCGGCGCCGGCAACAACAGCGGGGCCTCCGCAATATCAAATTTTAGAATCAGGAGTTTATGAGCAAAGCTTTTCGCTGGACAAGAGGACCTCGGGGCCTTTTAGCCCGGAGAAAGGCAATTACTTGTATAGGTATTATTGTGTGATGGATCCTATTTGTCAGTGTCCCGAGAAACATGCGGTACAATGCGCAATATCGGAGGAAGCTAGTAGACGTACTCGTGAAGCGGTGCTTTGTGTGTATTTTGGGAAAAAAAGCGAGAGGAGGAAGATACAACGGAAGGTTTGACCCAGTCATTGGAACACAGACCTTTATTTTGCATATTGTTCGTGAAGATTCCCCTGAACTAAACATGTAAATAAACACATAAATTGCTTGTAATAAAGTGTACTGTTCACATGAATTAGTATTTAGTCTTTATATAATACACATAGTTATTGATAATGCAATGCAATGCAATCTGTCAGTAGTGATTACTGTAGTAGTATTACTCAACACTATACAGTGAATAGGAATAAAATAAACACAGCATTTTAATAGCTCTTTAGTTAATCTATAGTACTGTATGTCCTACACTTTATAGCAGAAGACTGAATTACCTCGTAGAAATATTCAGGACAAGTGATTCAGCTCTAGTGGACCTTCACAGCCTTTAATCAAAAGTAGCCTTTTGGAGAGTTAAACAATCAAAGCAGCGAATGCTAATACCCAGGAGTTCCTTTTATTATCTGTGATATGGAGATATCAAATGATGCAGGAAATCAATAGCCACGTTTCTTTAATAATTCCGCAGGAAGTTCAAGGTTTGAGACACGGAGCAGATGGAACTAATAAGAAAACCAAACAGCTGAAACAAACGTGGGACAATTTGCCAAAGAGCCGCCGTCACTTATAAACACATTGAATCAGGCAAGACAAGGGGGTAGCCCCGCAGGGGGGCCTAATGCCCACTCCTCTCTGGAACCTTTCATTTCTCTTCATCACAAAGCAGGGAGGCACACTGCTCCCTGTCATGCAGATGGCCCCTCTATTCTACTAGCATCCTCCACGGTAGCGCCATACAGTCGTAGAACATCTCTCTCCTACCTACCACCACGCTCCCTACGGTTGTCCAGCGCAAGATAAATACGCCCAGTCATAAAAAGCAAATACCCTATCTAACAAAATAATTAATAATCTACAAGCCGTCTGGAGACCTCCGCTAGAGCGAGTACATCCTTCTCCATGTCACATGTTTTACGCCACCTTTTCCCTGACAAAGTCCATCCGCTCTCAACCAGGGCCATCTCTGTCACTGTACAGTATATGTAATATGTCCCGACCGAGCACCTGGGGACGTGGCCGAGCCAACACCTGGGACACACACACACACACACACATGCACACGCACACACACACACACACACACACACAGTGACTCTCCTATCAGCTCCTGAGGTCCTGCTGGATTGATAGAATAACACCCTGTGGAGCTGCTCCAATACCACCTGGGTCCCCCCGCCCTCTCTCTCTCTTTCTCTTCCTGTACCATCCCTTCGCAACATGGTCGTGTCACTGCCAATCAGGCCTTCCTGTCACTGCACTGTGGTGCGCGTGTATGTAAGGCAATTGCACTGCCTCACCCCTGGAGTGGACATGGAGAGGCAGAGAGTGATGGAGGCTGCCACCTAACAGCCTCTAATAGCACCTGACACAGCGTTACACACAGCTACAATCTCTGTGCCGCCCAGCTGAGCTTGGGTTAGGACAGGCGAAGCAGGGGTGCGGTGGGGGATGAGGACAGGAGGTTTTGCGGGGTGTATTTGCCTGAGGGAAGACAGCATTGAATACGATACTGGTAGACAGAGAGTGTAGCCAAGACATGAATGCAGTTTTCGCCCCTCTCAATCAGTTTTATTTGATATTACGGTGGCATGAGAAGGATATAATATGAGAGTGTTTATGCAGTTTCAATGATACCTGCCTTTTTCTTTAATTCCACTTGATGTTTTGTGTCCACATCGGAGGATTAACCCTAATCCCAACCCCCGAAACCTGAACGTAAATAATTCATATCATACCGTATGACTTTTCAAACATATTCAAACTTCCTTTTGTGTTTTTTTTTCTTTTTTTTTTTCGCTCGCTCCTCAGGTTGAAACCATTCGCCGTGCACACTTCAAACACTGGAGGATGCAGGGCTTAAGTGAAGATGATCCAAACTGCCTATCTTTCCGTGCCAACTGACATTGCTAGTGACCCCCGAGCAGATGTTCCTTGTAATAATCTGCAGTGGAGAGAGGCATGCACGCCAGGTGGAAAACCCGGGGTCCACTCCCAAACGATTTTCCCCTTATAAAACAAAAGGAGCTTTGAGGTATCGGCTTTCGGCGACACAAAGATCGGGGTGTAAGGGTCTACGGAGGGGAGTACTTTTAAGACAATTAGAGCTCTTTAGAGACAGGCAGCGGGGCCAGGCAGGCAAACAGGGAACTGGCCGACTGACCAACTGCCTTGCTGATTTGGCAAGACAAAGACGAGGATGTTTAGACGGACGCAAACAGGCTTTTGGAATGACACAAGGTGGTGACGAGTGTCGAGGAAAGACGGAATAAAGAGGCAGAAATAAGAGAGCTGTTGGAAGATGTGCCGCGATATCTGTAAAACTATCTGGACCTGGTTTTATTTTGCGAGGGTGAGGAGAAAGGGAGGAAGCAAGGCACGAATAGAGAGAAAGAGGGAGTCAAAGACAGGAGAGAGAGGCTAGGGGACTGAGCCAAAGTCCCCTAAGCAAGGGCACAGCTCCTGTTACCGCCTGCTAATGGAGTGGGGCTATTTCAGTAGAATTGATTGACTGCTTTCTTCCTCTGAGCGAGCAACTTTCTCATATCTGGGGGAAAATGGATCATAAGCACCCCGGCAGACAAGAGCAGGCCGGTGGAGAGGATGATGTTGGTGGCAAGAACACCCCTCTGTCTTCTCCCTCACCCTGTCTGTGGGACTGTCTGGTCACTCGGTGGTGGAGGTGGGGTGGACCGGGGGTTGAGGGTGGCGAGAAGCCGGTGTGAAATTCCTCCTAAAACCTTTAGGGGGTGCAGTCATTCCACCTTGGAACTGAACAAGCCCCCCTTTGCTTTGTCATAACTGTCAAACGCAAATCTTTCCTGGTTGATTGTTTTCATTGTGGGGAGAAGGGGTAAGGCTGGTAACTTTGACAGATTTCCTGAATAAGAAATGGGACAGCATATGAAAATTTATCTGACAGGTATACACGGGTGATTTGATACCAATGTGGGGCTGGATTATCAGGTCACAGCCAGTTTTGGTACCAAATTAATGATGGGTACTAATTAATTTGACAGGTCGGAATGAGTGAGGGCAACATCACGCACTGCTGCCGCGGATGATGAAAGGACGGCCTTCAACTTGACTGCAGTTTCCCTCAAAAAGAAGAAGCGGTCTAATTTGTGGTGGAGTCAAACACGTGTATGTTCGGCTTTCTTTGGAGCTCATCAGCCACATTTAACTGCTGTATGTTGACAAGGATGGCTCCCGAATGAAACATTTAACAGTGAATTTTTAATAACACTTAAATATGTTAAAAAAAATCAAGATCAAATCTAAAATTGGTCATTACACAAAAATAAACACACAAGCGCCGGCACTCTACTACTGTCTTTAAACATCTGCTAAAAGGCTTTCATTGGCTTTCCCAGCCTCAGGCATGCAAGTGAATGTGTGTGTGTGTGTGTGCTGGAGTGTGCATGTGCGAAGCGCGGTGATATGTGGTGAATGCCTAATTATCTGATTATATATGTTTATTCTAATTCATCCCTCTGGAGGACCGTGTGAGGCACGGAGAAACCAGGCACCAGACACACCGGCTATAAGTGGCGTGAGGAACACCCTCCACTCACTGTTTAGTTCTCCGCATAACATCCGCTCGCCCATTCATAATCTGTCATTTAAGTCATAATACATGTATCTATTTCATCCACAAACCACTTCACAATCTCCAGACAATCTGACCCTCGATGAAACGGAATACAGAAGTTTCGATATAGTAAGTAGAAGAAAATATTATGTAGTATTTGTTTCTAATCTAATTTACAGTTGATGCAAGATTGAGAAATATTTTAATATATAATAATTCAAATACTTATCGAGTTATTTAGCTTCCGAATTGTCACACGACATCATGTCTAAGTTTTAATTTGTGAATGAGATAAATCCAGGCATTTAAATCGGGGAGGCAAAAGAGGGAATGGGATTTCCAACAATGTGAAGTGGAGACCAGGAATAATAAACTCTCCTCTCTCTCTCTCTCTCTCTGAAAAGCCATCAAAAACATTTCCCTGAAGTTGAAATTGCATTTTATAAGCTCAGACAACCACACCGAATAGCTGTGGTGATTTTGATAAACCAGTTAGCAAGTGTGGATCAAGCTGTAAGAGATTTCAAAGGTGTGGCTTTGAATTCGGGCCTTTTACCCCCTTTAGAAAACTTTCCTCTGTATCCTCACCTTCATTTTTTACTGTTCGGCATTGATGTTAAAAAAAACTATACATTTCTGTTTGAGTGACTGTGGCTTTTAAAATACGGGCCCCCCTCTGAATATGTGGTGTTCTTATCCCGCACATTTGAGAGGGACGTGCTTAATGGGCTTCAACTACTATTGCCTTTGATCAAGTTTAAAGAGGAGCAAAAAGGGCTGTGTAGCTAATGCTGATCCCCGTAGCTTTCTTCACACCCCGTGTGCTCTCTCTCTCTCTCTCTCTCTCTCTCTCTCTCTCTCTCTCTCTCTCTCTCTCTCTCTCTCTCTCTCTCCTGTACATGCCTGCACACACACACACACACACACACACACACACACACACACACACACACACACACACACACACACACACGCGCACACACCTCCCCATCCCTCCCACATGAGCACTCTCTCCCACTCACATATAACCCCACCAACCGAGCGGCTACAAATAGCTAACCAAGGTGACTCTATCGATCGCCAAACAAAAGCAAGGGGGAGAGAGAGAGAGACACTGCAAAGACGCTGAGAGAAAGCTGGCCTGTAAACGGACAGACGGTCAGTAGGTTAGGGGTTTCTGGTTTATGTTCCTGACACAGTCCTGTAATAATACAACTTTTTGGTGTTTTTATTTAGTTTTGACAGATGGTTTCCGCCACTGTAGACCTAAGACATGCACACTGAACACTTACTGTGACCCTGTGGACTGTTTTACAAGGCTGATACAAAGCCTGAATATTTCTCTTTGCACCGTCATTCTGTCATCGTGCGACACTCCTGAATGAACACATACGCTGCATATTCTTCCAATAAAGATGCACAATCTTAAATATAGATTAAATTTGTTTTCTGAGTTATTTCTGCGTCGGTGCACGAGGATATTTGCTGAAATCCACTGAAGCTGAGGCAGTTAATGTTGGTCTTCAGGTCATCACCTAATTCATGTATCACTGAGGTTAAAGCATCGGCACAGTAAATAAAGCCCCGTCCTCCCTGACTAAATGGTCATCTGGTCAATTTCAGTCTACATTATAAACAACACACGAAGAAAAGAATACAGACATCATGTTCATCTTGGAGTAAATCAATGGTAACCTGCTCTTCCCTGGACGTACTTTAGTTTAGGTCAGCACTTGATTCTTCAAACATTGTAAATTGATTGTCTGTCGGACATTGAAAATGGCTTTAATGGTCCTCTTTACAAACATGGTTTGTATTGATTGCATTACATTTTTGAATTGCACCCAAACAAAACATTAGGCTGAGTTTGCCTTTCCTTTTTTTATTTAGTCTGGAAACAGCAGATGACTGCAGGGAAAAATGCTGACCAATCAGTCAGTGTACAAACTTTCATTTGACAGTGTATTTGTGATTTGTTAAAATTTTGAAATGTTGGGAAATTTGAGTTTCCAACTATATGTATTATACTTATGAATCCTAAATCTGTCAAAATTATTTTTTATACTCTAATTTCACCAGCTCATAATTCTCTTTTTTAAAGCATTTTGCAAAAGAAATTAAGCAGCCTTATTCACAGATAAGCTATGTCTCAAATCTTTGTCACTCAAACAACTTTATTTCAATCATTCAGGCTTGACTTTAATCGTAAGTCTTCTTATAAAGTTGTATATTTTATAGAAACAGTAGAAAATGTCTATTTTAGTAGCGAACAGATTATTCTGTGAGCAGCTGAAGGTTCCATAGATCACCGTTCGCCTCATAAGTAATGTGAGAATAAAAGGGCACACTCAAATTTGACCGCCTGTGTCATGTGCTCGCGCCTTACGGTCTGTTCATTCCCATCCTTTACTGTTCTGCTTAAAGTGCTTCGCTCTACTTGCTTGATCTTTGCTGCTTTCCCCTGAATCATCCTGTGAGATGGAAACCGAGGACACGAGACACGGCGATGGAACGAGAAAGCAACTAACGGGGTGAGAAGGAGAGGGGGACAGGGGAACAGAGAGTCTCCAAGGGAAGTGAATGGTTGGAATGCGCGTTGAGGCTCAGTGAATGAGCTGCACACTGGGCTGGGGGGTACCGGAGCCATTGTGTCGAGGCAGCAGGGGTCACAGTGGCTGTGACTGACACCAAAACAACATTTCATGGCAGACAACACTGGTTAAAGGCCGTAGCCAGACTTCTACCCACCGACCACACCTTGAGCATCGACAATCAGTTATTTTCTGGTGAATTCAATGCGAGTGGTGTTTTTCTGTTTGCATGAAGTAAACCTAAATACTTGAACAGAAGTTTCCATGCCAATTTAGAAATTCTGAAAAGTTCCAAGAGCTGACGCTCACACGTCGGGCATCCGACTAAACCTCCACAATAACTTTTAAAACAGCATTTTCATCCGTCAAATCTTTCCTGGTTGTTTTTACACATTTTACTGTCCAGCCTGAAACAGCTCAATAATGTTAAATGATGTCAGATCAACAGAAACAGTGACAAAAACAATGCTGTTAATTCAATTAAGAAAGTATGAAAAAGGTTTTTATTGAGGCTCATAAACACGACCAGTACTTATTCCGAAGCTGCCCTGGTGATAAAAAATATTATTTTACAATTGTGATCAACCAAATAAACATAATAAAAATAGCTGTGCATATATTCCCATTTACATACTAAATTGGACTCAAGTCTGTCTTGTTAACCTCGATGACCCGGCCGTGACAGAGCAGCTAACATCACTGTTTTTCAAAGGCTGCCCCGTTCACAGTGAAACACCAAGGTTAAGATTTGCATACTCAGGAGGCCGTCCTAGATGCTCACGCTATTTGTTGAGGAAAAATGCTGCTTCATTTCGGTCGGACAGAATAAAACAGACATTCGTCTACAAATGAACCTGCCGCAGACGAGGATGCCGCTGCAGCCCTGCTTTCCTCCGGCTCTGTCGGCCTCAAGTTTTCATTGCTCCCTGTCCACTTATCAATTCCCTTTAATAGTGAGCTAACTGGCTGATAGCATAATTAGACCACTAACATCTCTTTTAGGAGTCTATTGAGCATTCTAATTAGCAGCAGATTAATGGGCAGTGAAGGCTCAGCTCCTCACAACCAACACCAGCGACCTACTGTTACCTTCAGCTGTGCACCACCCAGGGGCGAGGAAGAGGGGTGAAGTGGGGGTGGCGGTTAGGGAGAGCGGTGCATGTGCATATGGGTTGAGGCAGTGACTCGGTGTGCGTGTGCATTTGGGGGGTTGAAGGTCAATGTGATGTGTGTGTGTTTTTTTTTTTGGATAATGTTTAAATCGTTGGAACTGAGAAAGAAAGGGTTTGAGGGCTTGTGTTTGAGGAGCAGAATGCAGGGTTAGGTCAAGACGTGTGTGTGTGTGTGTGTGTGTGTGTGTGTGTGTGTGTGTGTTTTGCAGGGAGTGTACCTCCAGGCCCTTTGGAGACATTGTGAGGCATTAAAAGTCTCGCCTTGGGGGTGCCCGAGCACTAATTCTAATTATCACCAGATTACAGAGATAATGGGAGTCCCCGCTGTCAAGAATCTAACTCCTCACTCTCAGACTCATTCTCTCTGGCTCTTTTCTCCCTCATATAGCCATTTTACAGCCCAGCAGTCACTAAGGTTGCCTGGTAAATGCTGGGGAGTTTGGGGATAGAATGAGGTGCAGAAAGAGTAGTTTTCAGAGTATTAGCGAGGGAGAGTGGGTGAGGAGATTGAAAGAGGACCAGAATTGACAGAGGGGTGAATGTGAGTGAAAAGGAGTTAAAGAGAGAGTTAGAGAGAGATAGAGAACGATTTAGTGATAAAGAGAAACTGCAAGGTGAGAGGGATTGGTAAGCACTGTGGAGACATGAGAGGAGAAATCACTCTCCTCTACCTTTCTAACTCACTGCAGACACACCAGCATATGCCAGCTAGTCTGTCTATTTGGCGCCATCGAGTCATTCTGCTACTCATCCTCCAGCCTCAATCCTCTCCTCTAGTCTCACTTTAGATGCTCACTTCTTTTCCTCTGCACCGCTAATTGTGAATGAGGTGCAATAAGACAGAGAGGATGATCACAATGCAAATAGAAAGGGAGCATGGATGTGACAAAAAGTTAAAAAAATGTATTCCAACCAACAGAATCCATGGTATGACCTTGGCAGCTGCCACCGTTGCCCCTTGGCGGTTATACGTATGAAATAATGAAGCTCCTGGCGAGTCGCTCGTTTGCACTCCACTTGCGTCGTGCTCCGACGCACAAGGCACCCATCGGCGTCCGTGTGAGTTGCAGCGGGCTTACTTAAGCAGCGAGCACGAGAGGCTCTTTTGGCACGAGCTGTCACTTAAAATTGGAACGGCTCAACACTGTAAAAGGAATGGAAGAGCACTGGGATGAGAGCCGCATGACTCAACTGAGTTGTCTTACAGAAAGTATCTTGATCCGTCTGTTGAGTCTGTCTCTGGCCAAAAGGGGAAACTCCACATATACAATGAAAAACCATCATAACGTGTCTTCATAAGGTGCAGAGATTCTACAAGTGATCCTACAGATAGAGCAGACACGTCCACGGCGCATCATGCATGTGGGACGGAGTCTTTGTTGGGTGCAGTCGCCTGCCATGCTCGGCTTTCATATGAGTTTTCTGAGGGATTTTTAAGCAGGATGCTCAGGATACACCTGCTGTTTACATTGACAGTGTTGTTCCCACAGATATCAATAACGTCAGTCCGGGCAAATTGATCATTTTGACTGAAAGATCTTTTTAATATGTAATGAAAAAAGGATTCACAGCACATTTACACTTAATCAATTACATTGTAGTATAGTTGAGAATCAGAAATTCTTTGCTCCATGTGTGTTCAGAATCTATTCAAACACATTGAAATTGAACGATGAATATACAACTTCATTATTTACTACATTATTTAGAATATGGGGATTGTCAAGATGTAAAATACTTGCAATATGCAGACAGAGTGTGAGGGATAAGGTCAGGGAGCCTCTCCCAATGGAGCAGCA
The DNA here is from genome assembly GCA_901007825.1 of Macroramphosus scolopax. NCBI lineage: Eukaryota > Metazoa > Chordata > Actinopteri > Syngnathiformes > Centriscidae > Macroramphosus > Macroramphosus scolopax. Next base: position 24,163 of record CAAKHC010008181.1, on the reverse strand, counting down.
AGTGAACGGTAGCCTGTGCCAAATGGCCTACACCACACTGTTCAGACAATCTGTTGGAGCTTGGCTCTAAAATGCACCTGCGGACACCCTGAGGCCTGAGGTTGGGGTGGTTAATCATAGCTAAGAACTCCACATCAATGGGTTCAAACTTTTCCCAAGGGAGATTCATTTCCAACATTCTTTTTAATCCCTCATAATGCACATGTATAATAATAAAAAGACATTCCAACCACATGTTTAATCATCATACCTGTGTATGTTTCGCAGCTCTACACACACACACACGTCCGAAATCGTTTTGATGACAAGCTTTTTACTTAATTTCAAGCATTTCCTTTTGTTTCTTGTCATGATGGGATCGTCCCACGTTTCTGTGGAGCTCACAATGAGGGCCTTCTCAAATAGTATTACCGAACATGACATGTAAAGTCAAATGTCAAGAGTTGTGCACTCACTTTAAATGACTGTTCATCACCCTGATGGATTTACCGGGTTGGGGAATCCTGTTTTTATTCTCAAATGAATCTGTTCAGGACTCTGATGGGGGCCATAAAGAATGACATATTTATCTTCAGGCTAGGTGGTTTGACAAGGACAGCCACAGTGAGTTATTACAGGGCGCAGGATGGGAGCTTCGCTGGCTCCACTGTACACCGAAGCGATGCCCCGTCGTACAACCCAAATAGACAGTGATTTAATAGGTTATTAATGTGTGTGCTCATTTTGCAGTTTGACTAAATAAAAGTTGTCCGTACAATCTAAGAGGAGCTTTCTGTAACCGTCCAGTCGTGAATTCGCTGCACTTTAGTTTTATAACAATTCTTGTCATAAATACATCATAATCAAACCCCCCCCCCCCCTCTCCTTTCAGTGCCTTATTAATAACAAGGGCCCGTTAAAATTTATCAACCGCTATTTTATTGCAACCTATATAATAAATCCAATCAATGGTGGTGATATACACCTGGATTTTTATTAGCATTCGATATCGTTATTTTCCTTTTAAGGTCACAGTATTGTCGTATGACCTGCTATAAATCAGCTCTCGTAAATTAACCGAGCAACAAAGCAACCACCGGTTGCATTTAGAGGATTGAATATTGATCTATGCGTGTTATCGATATTTCCTACCCAAAAGTCAAATGTATTTCACTTGCCGGTATTAGCAGAAGGCGAACTGGTGATCAATGAGTTATGTATGGTCACACAGTATCAAGGCTTGATTATTTAATACACTGATTTTAATTTCCATTAGGTCTTAGGTGCACTACAACAAATATGCTGTATTAATAATGAACTAATAATACCACCTATATACAAATTCTGAGCTATAAGACAAGCATGTGTAGATGTTATGCGATGTATAAACTGTTTGTTTAGTGTATTCAGTCTGTAGTCAGACAGTTAAAAAAGCTAGACAAAGCTTGAAAATAACAAAAAAAAACCCGTAGAGTATAAGATATCTTAGAGTCTTTGGAATGTACACTTGCTGTATTGCAGTCAGCATGTCTTCATTATCCACTGTACAGCCACTTGTTCTGCCATATTCCCTCTACAGTACATAAACCTATAATTGCTGCCACATAACTAAAGTCTGCCTCTCACAACAGAGCGAAGGAGACACAGGGAATTGAACTTTCCCAACGTGCCTTATGCTTCAGAAGAATGGTGCGTTTGTCATTTATGTATATATTTCAAAGGGCTACTCCTGTAAAGCAATCCACTGGCATTCTTTCCCTCCTCGGCCGGTTCTGTGGGACTGCTGTGTTGTCTACTGAGGCATGTTGAGCTGGAGCTCGGGAGTTAAATGGATTAATTACCTTTAAGGTCCTTTTGCGTCTTTTATTTCACAGACGGACTCACCGGGGGCTTTTGAAATGCACACAGCCCCTCCTCGTCCCATTTCTAATGACATAATCACGTAATTAGGTGATTTTCAAATGGAATCACCACATAAGTAGGGAGTTAATTTTCCTCGCGGTCTATTCATCTGATTTACTGATGTTTTAGGACGCTAGTTCCTGCGGTGTAAGTTCAGAGGGAGACTAAAGGGAGGTCATATGAGGAAACCTCCAGGGAAAACTGTACTGAATACCAGTGGAGTTGATACAGTAGTGACTGATTATTGCCAATAGTTTCGATTCAGGAGAAACAACAAAGAACTTTAATTTTATTGGTGTGCTGCACTTTTTTTTTTTCTCGCACGATTTTGTTTTGTCGATGTCGACAGTATCTAGAAGCTTCACACACTATATCCGATTTCAAAGGGCAGTCTTCTGGTCCAGAGTCAGCCACACAAGCCATCGAGAGAAAGGAGGAGGCGAAGTCTGGTTTCCAGAGCAACAGATCTCAAATAAAGATTTCCCCTTCTCTTGGAAATTCTGCGGTGACACGGCTGAAACGTTCTCCTCATTGACTCCAAACATCGGTCCTGTGCGCACAAACTCTTTGGGCCTGTGCGGAGCGGTCTAAAAATGTGATGTGAAACAAGAAGGTTTCCTTTCATTCAGTCCACTGTGGGCTTTACCGAGAACAATCAACGGCTCTCCACAGCAAGGAGGCGTGAGGAGCAATTCTTTTCTCCTCCCAGCCACGGGAGGAGAAGAAATCAGATAATTAAATGTGAGAAACGGTGTAGAAAGAGAGAAAAAAGGGATGGACCTTTCTGCACGGCTACCTTCCTGAGGCTACCTGCTCAGGCGTGGAGCTAGCGAGGGAGCTAGCGATGGCGGTATATAGCGAGGGCCCTGCAGCGTGGAAACGGTAACGGAGCAGACCGTGACAAAAAGGACGGCACGGCCCCTCAATGCTCCACCTGGCAAACACAGACGGTTGTCAGGAACTGGCAAGTCAGGCATGTCCTCTTCAAGTGGCACCACGTCCATCAGAGCCCCTTCTGAATGGGCCCTCTTGCTGTTTGCATGGCCTGAGCTCCAATGATATGCCTCACTCCCTTCTGAAGCTCCATAGACTGGTTTCACTGTCACAGCAACGGGAGGAGAGGTGTTGAGCCGAGGTTATTGTTGGAGACAGATAATGGGAGAGAGAGGCAAGTGTTAAAAATGATTGTGTCTCTGTCGGGGCTCTGTGTAGAGATCTGTGGACTGAATCACATCATAATAAGGAAGTGAAGCGGAGCACGTCCCCCTTTTTTTTTTTTTATTCTCCTTCAACAAAACATGACACGGCGGACATGTTTGGTCTCCTGGTCAAATACGTTGCTGTTGTTGAGTTAAGCAAGGTATTGTTGAGAAAAACAAAGAGGTCAACTGGAAAGGTGAAATCAGTAGATAAGGATGTATTTATTTACTGAAAAATGAAATTCTATTAAGATGTGTGAGCAAAAAAATAATAAAACGACCTTTATTTTGAAGATCAGCAATGACATTAAAGATAATGAAATCCAGTAAAAAGTATATCTGTATATCTTTTTTAATTATTAGAACTAGAAGGGCACTCATGAGTTTATACATCCAGCAAGGTCAATGAACTATAATAAACTTATTATAAATACTAATGCTATCATCCGGAGTAGAAGTCAAACGTTTACCTCCCATCCACACCCTGGTCAGCAACTTTTGAAAGTTGTCATCCTTCCACTTATTCTTCCATAATGTCATAAAAGGGAAACTTTCTGAGGTCTGATCCACCTTTGTTTTAAGGATAATAAACTTTGTATGACGCGCTCTTCTTGCATGTGTCGGTCCAACCATCCCATTGCCAGTCTTTGTGTTTTGAAGAGTTAATTATTTCAAAAAATTACATCATCAGGTCACGAAATAATATTTACTGCACAATCAGACATGATCACCATTGTTTTTAAGTTATGTGTGTGATGGTTTTGTCAGACGACTTAAAAAAAGACCTGTTAACTAAGGTTTAAAACTCAAATACGAACACCTCGATTGAGTTATACGTCTGCATTGGGAGGCAGAGGAGGCTGGTGGCTACATGTTGATGTCTATTATCTGCTAATGGAGACAAATATGTCTGACAGAAACCAGTTTATTTTTTTCTCTCTCTCTCCAATAAACACTGCTCCACACTAGGTGGTCACATCGACGGAATCTCCAAAAAAAAAAAGATGTAAAGCCCTTCACGTTGGAAGTAACAATCTCTTAATCTAAACATTAGCAAAAATGCTCAGAACAAAATTGAAAGATCAAAGTATTTGGATGCTTTAATGGAGTCTGTGGCTGCCTGATTATCAGAGCCGGGTTCAAAGAAAGTTGACTCTGCTCGCCGTATGATGCATTCCTCTTCAGTCCTCTTTAGCCCCGCCGCTGAGTTCTGTTTAATTGTAGTCTTTGACAAATCCTGCTGAGAGCGGACAAACAAACAAACAGACCAACAGGCGTGAAAAACACAACATCCTTGATGGAAGTAATTATACATTTTACTTCATGTAAAAGCCAATACTCAGAGTTTAATATTGAATATCTGACATTGAAGTACGAGTGGTACACAGGTTGTTTAAGGTAAATGATAAAGAAGTGATCCTCTTCAAGTGGAATTGATTACTACTAACTGGAAAAGGATGGAGAACTGCTGTGTTGGCGTTTGTGTCCAAGACATTATTTAAAGTGGATTGTTCTTCAGTGGCGATATATTTTCCGAATCCGTTTCTATTTGTGCGTGTTGCATGTGTGTGTGTGTGTGTGTACTTGCTGCCGGGTATCACATGAATACAAATACCTTTCTTAAGGGCCAGTGAGCGCCCAGCTTTCTACACTCTATTGACTGGATATCTAGTTGTCTCATCTCTCTAAGCAGATGTCTTTCCCCAAGCATCTGTTTGTATTAGTACTGTAATTGCTGGTGATAATAAGCCCATTGATTCAGTATCTAAGGAAATAGTCAATCAGGGCAGCTCATTTGTCTTACTTTTCCTGACAGTTTCCCCCCCCTAGCTAAACAGACAGTGCTAGGCCCTGGGCTTTGTTGACTGGATTGGAAAAGCAGACTGTGGTGGGTTGGGAATGGCCGGCCTGTCGACTCTGAGTGAGTGATGGGATCGGTGCAAACACACCCGTGACCCAATAGCCCTTACAGGAGGCCCAGGGTGATAGATGTGTTGTTTACAGATGCCTAAGCCCATCCTCTGCTCCTTCTATCTGTTCTTTCTCTGTCTTAGTGTCTATCCCATTTTCTCCTTCTCTGTATTTTCTGTTTCTGGCAGCCTCATTCACTCAACCTTTCGTGCCCTCTCCACCTCCTTACTTTCTTCTCTATATACTGAGAGTGGTTTCCATCTTCTACTATGCAGCAGTCACATATATCTGATGTATGCTTTGATAGCCTGTTAAACAGGTAATATCGGGTCACTTATTTAGGAGCAGACATGATATCTGGGCAGACACCAGAGGAATGCACCACATATGTGAGCTGCCAGCAGCAGGTATCATCATAAAATATACTAAAATATAACTGATTGTAACTATCTTAACACATTAAAAAATAAAAAATTGAATATTTGTGTAATTGACTGCAAACAGGACATGATTATTTACCACCTGACAACATTCCATTCGGTTAATACATTAAAAAAAAAGTCTTAAAACATTCGGCTTCCGGCGAACACATCACTCGAGCCACAGTCGATGTAATCCCATTAGTTTCTCTCCATAAACCAGTAGCAATCTGAAAGGTGAGAGAAATCTAAATACCTTCACAGAGCGGAATGAGAGCAAAAGTGAACCGTGTCCTGCTTAGTTAATGATTGTCCCATTCAATGTCCGATGTGTCCAGCTCTACGACTTCAGAAGCCATAATATTGTCAGAAATAAATCACTGAGCACTGGCCTATACTAAATGTGTTCATTGGTTGGGGTTAAAGGGCAGAGCCACCCATTACTCTGTACTGCCAAAGGGTCATTATTGCCATGTCAATGATGTTACAAATGAGACTTTGGGATGAATCTTTTCCCACCACTTCAAACATGGTGTCTTGAATGAAGGCTTACAAATGGGTGCACACTAAAGATGTAGGAATCTTTGTGTTCCCACTCGCTTTGCGTGGTGTGAAGTTTCTTATCCAACAAAATGCTATGCGATAAAAATACCCATCCGCTGGTTTATTGGAAAGTGTGTGAAGATATTGTTGAGAATTCATTTGAGCATGTGATGGATATCCCGGAAAAAAAAGTCTTAAACAAAAATGTGGAAGAAGTGTAGGGGCAAACAAATGAGGGCCATAGAGAAATAAAACTATTCAGTAAAGTAGCTTTTACCTATGAAAAACTCTCCACCACACACCCACACACTCACTCACCTCTGCACACATGCACAATTGGAGAGGAAAGAGGAGAAAGTAGAATTCTTTACGGCCTGTCACAGTGTCAGATGCAAGTTCACGGTGAGCGTGTCTTATTATGCACGGCGTCCGAAAAACTGCGGTAAATTAGCAAAACATATGGCGACTTAATGATATCAATGAAGTGGCCATGAGGGCTGCCTAGGAGCAACAAATCTGTTAGATGCGGAGTGGTGTTGCTCACCGTGCCCCACTGTTTCCCTCTGACTGATAGAACAAGCCAACGCTACGTCCATTAAGATCAATACGCCAGCCATTATCATAGTAAAAAGCACATTTACCAGGGTTGTCAGGCTCATTATTGCAAGCAGATGGCAGCCCTTGCACTTACAATTCTAGACAAGGGAAGCAGTGACAAGACTTCAAATTAGAATCTATAATGCTAATCTATGGTTTGCTGCTGCAGTGGAGATAAAAATGCATTATGCACCACAAGTCAGTGAATATTGGACTTAATGCAGGTACCATGCAGCGACATGGCTACAGTACTATGTGATCTAGGACCTCAATTAACCAGATCTTTAAAGCTTGTACAAAACAAATGGGCACTTCTACGATAAATATCTGTCATACGAGGGCTGATCCCAGATCAGGGCTTATTATTATAGGAGTCATGTGACCTGAGCACTGGCACTCACATTCTTCCACGTGGCGTAATTAGTGTGCAATCTCCCACTTTCTTCAATATAACTGAGACCCACATGGTATTATGGGAACAGATAGGAACCAGCATGTATAATGATAATAATAAGATCGTTTTTTGATGTCAATATCTAAGGAAGAATAGCTGACTGCTGACTTATTAACAGGATCAAGCGTCAGTTATGACTCCCAACATGACCCAAATACAACCTGGAACTTTTTATTTTTTAGGGGGAAAAAGTCCTTGATGAATGATTTGTTTAATACAAAAAATATTGATATATACTGTATATATCCATAAGAAAAAAAATACATGCAAGAATCCCTGAAGACATTAACAGTATATTCCTCGCACACATTACCCGACATTAAGAGAACCTTCACCAAAGCAATAACACTGTGACAAATTCAGCAACAAGAGGTCACTGTTAGGATGCACCACAGGAGCCTGGGAAAGACTTTGTCTCTGGGAAGCCACACTAGTAGCAACCGGTGGGTTTAGCTGTTTGCAACCCAGTCGCCCCAATTGGCATTTTACGTTTCTATACACCGCGGATACGCATGATCTCAGTGTTTTGACAACACAGCATGTTGAAACAAAATCCACCCTTTTAAAAAGCATTGATATGTAATGTAGTTTTGGTTGGTACAGTAAAGATTTTTATTGAACTACAAAATATAGAGGTCGTTTTAAACACGGCTGCACCACCGCAGGGAAAATCACTGTGAAAGCGTAGATGGGAACAGCGAAGCTGCTCTGGTATTCAAGGAAAGTTTGCTCCCGCATCATAGTCTTAGTTTCCCTTTCAGGGGGAAGTCATGCTCTGCTCTTGTTCAACCTGCTCTCTCTCTCTCCCCCCGGACTCTCCAAATAAATGGCTAAAAAGAGATCTACTTAAAGCTGTCAGAGAGTGTCGGAGCCAACAGCCGGGCCATTCCGCACGACCTACTCCCTGACCCCCTCTTTTCAGGGGTCACTTGTAGGCTGCCTCTGGTGGGAGTGCGGGGTAGTCATGCACTGAATGACAATGTATAAACATATGAATCGCTCCCTCTCAGTTGCTCCCTTTCAATGGCTGCTGAAGAGCAGCTTTTCAAGATCGCAGGGTTTATCTTAATTTGCTGAGAACAAGTTATCTGCGCGAAGGAATAAAATGAGGTCGGGTCCATGAGAAACACAGAAAATGCTGAACTTAATTTAAACTAAAACCTTTAGACAATTAATAATTAAAATATACTTTTTTTTTCTGTGTTGGTTTGGTGCTAAAGTTGTAAACGTGTGTGTGTTTGCTCTCCACTTTTCCGATGACTCGCACCCGAGATCCCGAAGAAATAATAGAAACACCAGAGACACCGCAAGACTAATGATTTGACGTGACCCGGGGTGATGTGACAAGATGTTTAAAATGCATGTTTTCTATATCAATACAATACAGATTTCACCCATCATTAGGCCAGACACTTAAAATCCATAGTTGGCAGAGATATTAGCCCGTAATTACTGACCTCCACTCGTAGGAGATTTGGAAAATTCACCCAGTTAATATGGCGCAAATGATTCATTATTCCATTGCTTTGTGTTAATCACTGCAGTGGAGTCATAAGGGCCCGGCCCCACAGCTCAGTTTTAACATTAATGACCTACCTCTCATCAATATTAATACGTGCCTTTAGTGAGGGGACGGTGGGCGGGTCTTAGAGGGAGAGAAAGGTGTGAGCGAGAGAACGAGATGTGATCCAGACTCTGATTGTCTTCCTATTATCTTCCTCTGTCACTTTCATTTCTTCCCATTCGTGTGTGTGTGTGTGTGTGTGTGTGTGTGTGTGTGTGTGTGTGTGTGTGTGTGTGTGTGTGTGTGTGTGTTTTCTAAGCAGGGGCTGCTAATTGCAGACGAGAGCAGATGTGAGTCAGCAGCGCATAATTTCATGCAAAACTAGCGCGAACATGAACCTGAGCAAAACGACAGGGAATAAAGTAACTGACGGAAAGGACACAAACATCTAAGATGTAATAAGGTGATAAATAACGAGGGGACAAATAAGAGAAAGTGGGGATAGACTCATAGAGGGAAAGAGAGGAGAAGAAGTGAGTAAGAAGAGATGCCGGTTGGCCACTAGTGAGGGGGCCTGAGTTTGACAGATGCTTTCAGTGATGACCATCTGCCCTGAACAGCAGAGGTGCTGAACTGCAGGTTTTAAAGCTGCTCCTTCCAACAGCTCCAAACGAAGCGGAGGAGAGGACCTCTGGACAAAAGGTTGTGCTGAGCGAGGAGTGAGGGCCACGCCACCGCTGTACAACTTTAATTTATGATGGATGAGATCGGAGGAAAGGTCAGGTGGTGATAAATATGAGAGCGTTTGTCCCAGGAGGTCATCAATTATGCCGCGGCTTCTAACTTTCGATCTTGGGGGTGAAATAGATCTCTTCTTTGTAAGAAAACTATCTCTCAGAAAACTGGAGTGTATTAATCAAATTGGCGATGAAGGAGGGGGGGTGGAGTGCGAGGAGTGTGTGTGTGTGTTTGTGTGTGTGTGTGTGTGTGTGTGGGGGGGGGTCAACTTAAATCCAAGCCCTGATCCATATCTAAGTATGGGGGTCGTGTTGTGTTTTGATGCATACCTGCGTCCTCAAACAGCATTACGAGGTACATGGGTGTGTTCCTTGAACCACAACAGAACACACCATTGATTTACACGGCGATGTGATTCATATTAGCCTGTTTCTTGTACTTAACAGAACGGCAATAGTTAATTTACAACACACCTGAGGCACTCAAAACAAGGAAATTAACATACAGTGTATCAATGACCTTCTGAGTTACACCCCCCCCCCCCCCCCCCCCC
>CAAKHC010008181.1:0-14344 GCA_901007825.1 Macroramphosus scolopax | reverse complement strand
CCAACACATGCAATTATATTACTTTACATCAGGGGACCAGGCTTATTTGTGGAATTAAAGGTTATGAGCAATAATACGTAGATATGATGGAAATCTATCAACAATACACTCAAATTATTATTCTGTTTACATTTAAATGATGGCTAATAATCATTTCCGCTCTGTGTTTTATCATCCAACCCCCTGATATATATAGGTTTTAACGTCGCTCCATGTAAACTCCAAACCTCTCAACAGCTTTTTTTTTTTATTTGAAGCCTTTCAGAGAAATGGCTTAAATTCCATCCCAAGGTAATGAAATACAGAAGTCTTTTTCTTGAAAGGGCCAAAAGCAACGACAATAAGATCACAGTGGCCGACCTTTGACCGAGGCCACCGTCCTTTTATCATCACCATCCTTCCTCCTTTCTTCCCCTTGGCGAAAAAAAAAACTGCCCCCTCCAGGAAAAGTTATTAGCCTTCCCTCTATTGTTTCACAAACTCAGCTCGGTAATGTAGAAAAGATTGCGATGATTATGGGACAAACTGAAGAAAACAAAACAGAAAGGGAAAGAAAGGGGAAGGAGAGGATACGGGCAGATGGAACAGGAGGTAAAAGTCCGGAGTCTTTCTTCCTCGGTGGTGTATATCAATCCCGAGCTGAAGGGGTAATGGTCTTTTTATTCAGCTGACAAGAAGCCAGGATGTTGAGCCCCCTTCCAATCGATGGGTCTCTTTTGTCTCCCTGCTAGCCCACATAGACAAAAAAAACCTTGACTTGAATTATCTGCTACAGACCCAAACAGCTGTTTTTAACACAGTTGAAAAGATACAGAAATATATTAGCGGGGGGCCTCTGTAGCGGTGCTGACCCCAATGAAAAAGGATTGCCCTTGTGCCACCTCTAATTTCAGCCCCCAGCAGCTTTTACTAGTACTATGAGTTTTTAATTGTGTTTTGAGCACTAAATGAGTCAGTCACTCTATTTAAACGACCCATCATGTACGCCATGCCGGCTATTAAGACTCTTCCATTGTGATGCTAAATGAAATTGTAAATTTAAGCAAAGAACAAACTAAAACGTTGGTGCATGCAATGTTATTTCTTTCTAAAATACACATTTTTAAATGATGAAACTTTCTCATGCTCTTATTTTTATTATTGCAATGTATTGTTCTTAACATTGGAAGTGTTTCATTGGAACATTATCCAGTCACGTGTTAATTATTGTGTTATTGGGTAGAATTGCCAAAAGGATCTCGAACCATAACAGTATATTTCTGCTGTCACTTTTAACTGTGTTTATCTCTCACTTCCACCTGCCTGTAAGCCTTTGTTTGCAGGAGGGGGGGATTTTGAGTGTTAAAAGCCCTGCAAGAAAACTAACAAAAAACTGCTATTAAATCCCTGGTCAACAGTCATATTTTGTATCTGACTTACGAGTGCAAATAATATATTCTGTGGAGTGTCACATAGAAATACCAAATAAAAGATTCCCGATAAAAAAAAAATCCTTTAGGTCGGTCATGCACTTGAACAAGGAGTATGGAGTATTGGTCCGGCAGTTATTGTCCCCACCCCAACCCCCTCCCAATCAGCAGAAGAAAAGGGGTGTTGGTAATGGTGCAGCAAGGGGCTCCGTTCTTCCTCCAGTCCCAGGGTATGGTGTAGGGGTCTCCTAAATGTGCCATGTCGTATTGATCCATCTGATTCTTAAAAAAAAAAAAGAAAAACAGCCAGACTAGCACTTACACGCCGCCGCAGCTGAGTAAGGGCTATTGCTGCACTCTGAAGCTAATCAATTGTCTCTGTATGGAACGCCTTGTCTTCCGCATGACAATGTCATTATTTTCTCACCGGTCTTCTTCCCCACAGAGGCCTGGTAACATGCATCTTAAGGAGAGTCTAACATTCACTGGGTTGATATTTTAAATTTGTTTTCTTTCTTTCTGGGCATTTTAAGATGAGATCATTCAGCGTGTATGTGCACGACCGTATGTTTAACCTCAAATTACCCAGAATGCTTCTCTTCTGTGTGACCAATAGAACTGAACTGCGTAAAGTTAGAAAATAACTAGATAAACTTTACATTTTCTGAAAACATATGAATACCTGAATAAGACATCATGTTCTTCCTTAACTGATTTAGCTAAGAAAGTATTAAATTAATAAATAAATACAACACCTGACATGGTTTCCTGATGGTTTTAAGGCTGAGAAGATGTTTTGAATTACACAATAAAAGTCCATCCGTAGGAATGATGATCAAAATAACTTCTGCCCTTCAGACCCTGCAGAGAACCCACGTACAAAAAAACAACTTGAGTCTGAAGGATTTTGTTTGACCTCAAAACTTCATACGTACTTTGTAATGTTTTGGCCCAACACATAGGAGTTACCGCAAAGGGTACGCTCGCTGAGATATCGAACAAGTTTATTTCAGGAGAGGAAACATGGCGATAGGAAATAAGGAAAATGTTAGATGAACTACATGTCTGCTTTGGAATTGTAAGCGCTCGAGTTCACAATGTCATCCCATTCCAATGGCGATGCAAGCGAAAGGGAGAGGAGAAAAAAAAGGGGGAACTCGCAGCAGCACTCGGTTTTTCTAAAGCTAATATGTGACCCGCTGATGAAAAGTTCTTCCTTCGGAATTAAGTTGAATGTCCAGCGTTATCTCTCTGTTGGAATTTCTCTTATCGCCCTGAGGGAAGCGACTGACAGATTGATGCAAGTTCTTACCTGAGCCTCTCCACGTACCCTCTATATGTATCCTGCAATGGACAGATACTGTTAGTGCACCTCGCTATTTTATACTTAGACCTCTCAAAAGCTGTTGAGAGACAGGCGTAAGAGAGATGGTCCGGGGCATCCGTGTGCTTGGGTGGGAGGGAGATTTGGTTTCAGGAGATGTGGGTCTTTGTCTGCAGACCAACATAGGATTGTTGCTATTCCCTGTGTCCCTATTAAAAGAATTCAAGTGACAGATTTCCTCATTTTATCAGGCATCTTACCTATATTTTACGTTACGATTTCCCTACTTGAAACTACTTTGGAAAAATGTATGTTTTAATAACAACTTCAAGCTATGAATATTATACGTAAATATATGTTTCTTAGAAAATTGCAATTTTTTTTTGGTGTTATTTTGTAATGCAACGTTGATTTTTCTTCCCTGAACTTGATGGCAGGCACAACATAAATACACACATATCACATACTAAAAACATTGTACCAGCAGATGCTGTATCTTTTGATACCAGTGTTCGTAGTATTCCTTATATCAAAATCTATCACTTGTAATTGTTTCTTCTACAGAATCTGTCATGTTCATTGTCTTATAAAGTTAGACTTGTTCTTCCCATGTGACACCTTTAGATTGGGGTAATAACCCAGTTATAGACAAGACAAGATTAAATGTATTCTAATATTCAACACAAGTACAGTTATGCAAAAGAATGCATTTGATGCATCAATTAAATGTGTCATAAAAGAGTAATTCGAGCATTAAAGCATAAATATTGTCATGGATACGTCCTGTGGTGGAATAATTGATTGAACCCAATAATGTTTAAGGCTCCTACAATAAGGTCGTTCACTACCTGCAACTTTAAACTGATTACTTTAGCACCCAGGTTACGAAGAACCTAAGACGCCTCTTTCTTCCACTGATTAGTCGTCCTGCCAGAGCGGCTTCAGAAAGCCGTTCGCTCGTGAGAATGCTGACTCCACGCCCCTGAACGAGGACCACCAATTACTGTAGGAGAGGTTATGATCCAAGATCATGGCTTTGGAATATGGATCGCGGGAGTTAAGGGCTCCACATCCAACAAGTAACTTTCTTAACCTTCGCTGAGCGGTGAATGAAGTTAAACTTCTGACTTGTACGCCGTGTGATCCCACGTTCTTCTGACGGTGGAATATTTGTGAAGTTTGTAGTCCGTGAGCCGGGTGGAGAGACTCCCCCTGTAATTACGGAGTCCTACAGAGCGCCAGACACTTGTGATATTTGAGAAAAACCGCATTAACAGTGATCAGAACTCGACATCCTGACAGTATATCTTGAACCGTAGTGCAGTGAGCGCTCACGATGACCTCTGACCTTACACGAGTCTGAGGAGATCAGAACAGCGGAATATATCTAAAGCCGGGGCGTTGAAGTCGAATCCCTTTTGCAAAGCTATCGGAAGGATCTGCCTCCTTCTGCATACCAAGACAGGGCTTATACCTCGCCAATAATCTGCACCTGGACAGTGTTGTTCTACTTGTGGGCTTATCGGAGAAGTCATACATTTTATCATGCGCCAGGTGCAGCCAGGACGTGGTATAAGGCAGACAAGGTCTCTCTTATCAAAAAAAATACATCTTACAGTCTGATGCCAGGGATTCAGAAGGGAAATGACTTGGTGTTAGGACCTGATATAATGGACAATGAACGATCTGTTTTTTGGGCGAGAATTGAAGTGAACTCTGCAGCGTCGCCAAACTATTCAACAGAGTTCATCGTCGCTGTTTTCATTCTGTCGGCAACAGCTTGTGTGACAGGGCAAACAATTAGTCGGTTAAATAAGGCGTCTTTGAAATAACAACTTATATAAAACGCCGGCTGCAAACCGTTACAATTTAAGGTAATTGGGGCTTTAAACGGGCTTGGTGAAACTTTTAAATAACACGTTGTCACTCAAGAGGTGATGCTGACGCACTGAAGTGGCTGCTTGTGTTCAACGGATGTGTTTTTATTATTCATGTTGCCAAAAAGTAGGGAGGTTATTTGCATAATCAGGAAACTGGGTAGAGGAGGAGGAGGAGGGTTGGGAGAAGATTTCTGCAATATGAAAAGGATCATTTGGAAGGGGGATAATTTCAGCCTGAGCAAGGTAGCACCGATCCGTCTTGACATAAGTAAATATCCTCAACCCTCCCCAGCGAGGAAAATAGGAAGATGCATGAGTAACCTTACAAAGCTTGTGAGGGTTTTAATGTAAAGCAAATGGCCTTAGACGCACTAACTTGCTCAGATTCACTAAATCCAAATAATTTTGTGTGAGACTAAAATAGCGGTTAAATTACACCCTTTAAAAACTACTTTAGATTTTAGTCCGTCCTGACAGATCATCCGTCTTGATCACATCCGGAGAACACGGCGCCTGTAACCTATATTCCAGTGACTCGACCAAGTCTCTCCTGGGTAGAAAGGGAGAAGGAGAGAAGACAGAGAAAGCAGAAGGAGATCCATCAGGTGATATATTACCCTGTAGGCATTGTAATTTGTTATATAAGCTTCATGTAAGCTCAGCGGCAAGATTAAAGACCTCCAGCTCAATGTATCAGTCACCCGTCAACTGCCGGGTCAATTTCCCTTTAACCCTTGTTTTGTGGTTCATAACCCTCTTACAAATATGACACTGTCAATCAAAATGTAGCGGCCGAGCGTTTAACGACTGCCCTTGTTTGCTAGTTTGAGACGTTGGAAATCACCTTGTCCGCGATTCGTCCAGCAGAAAAAAGAAAGAACATAATCTGCGTTTATCCAATTTTTATGTTGTGTTTCCTTCCTGAGAGTGATGCAGTATGTGTTCAAAACATTCAAACGTTCTCAATAATGAACCGACTCGATATCCATTATGACACACTGTGTGCCCCTTTTGTCGGAGGTCGGCCTCGCAGTCTGTCTCTCCCGGATTTAGGGAGTCTTGAGAGGCTCACTAGTCATTAGCAGCCAACAGACATTAGACACATTGCACACTGTGACATAAATGAATCACCACATCTATTAAAGGGTGTGTTCTCTCCATGGTGCCGTGATACGATAAGCCCATATTTTGTTTTGAATCCTAATGACTGGCGTAGGTGTGCATTCATCATGGATTATTGGGGACTTAATTTAATTGAGCTGAAGCGATCGCCTGTAAATCACATTACACTGTCATTTCTCTTTACAGCAAGGAGACAAAAGCCCCCGCTGGCTGCGCCTTGACAAGAGACCAAGGTGGGTGTTCCAGCAGGCAGCAATATCCCACCGACAGAAAGATGGCGTAATGAGGATTAGCGCCGTGTGTTTGTAATTCAAAGTAATGCCTTTGAATATCAATAATAGAAAAGACTCTGCACACAATGAGAGTGGTTTTAATGTCTGATTGTTGTCGGCGGATATCTGCTCAAGCTGCCGTTGTAGCTCTTTGTCTAAATCCAGTTAGCACGGTGGGGTCTGATGGTGTTTACTGTAATGTAACAATAGCACGGCTGGAAAAATACTCTTATCGCCATTATCGCCGCTGCTGCTGCACACGGTTGGTTAAAAAAAAAAAACTGGGGAAAGTAAGTGCTGACAGGGTTCAGCCCCCTCGGAGGCCTGCAGCCTCATTCCCTCCGCTGACGCCCCTCAATATTGCTTATTATTCAGATGAGATGAATCGGATAGAGTGGCAGGGTTATTTTGACCTATTGTAAATGTCGCAACCTTGCCCGCTTCCAGCGACTGCGGATGAAGGAGTGCCGCTCGGGGTAAAAGAAACGGGCCCTTGGGTGTCGGGTTTTTACAACGCCTCTCTATAAATCAGTACTTCTTGGCCATGACATCAATTTAAACATGGGAAACTGACACCTGTCTTTCATACAACAAGTGTACGAAATATAAAAGTGATAAAAGAAACAGCCTTTGATAATTGTGGTAAACTGTAATTCATGTGGAGCCAATAAGCTCAACTCTCTGACTATCGCAGGCTTCAGGAAGGGTAAACTGCACAACGCGACACTAAAGAAAGGGCAAAGAAGTGACAGTGTAGACCCCTCTGTACTGAGAGGAGGAGGCCAAGTGTATTGTATCCCATAACCTCCTGTTATTGCCACACAACACAAGCGGCGGCCCCGGCCGCTATGATGGAGCACCCTTCTCCTCCTGAGAAAGAATGTTTGCTTACTATTTCATCATCCCCGGGGGCCACAGGAAAATAAGCCCATCAGTTGTCATTGTGACAGGATAAAAATGGAGCCGTCATATTTCAGTAACACAATGCAGGCGGAGGGGAAGAGAGAGAGGAACGGTGAGGTAGAGCGCCGTCCGGTACCATCAGCCTATCCACGCGAATGAATTATGGACCGGCTTCTTTCTCACGCAAACACCATAAGTTAATATTATCTCCTCGGGATAATTATAGTAAAGTTCAATTACTGACCCCGGCGTCGCTGTGTGGCCCCGCACCGCGTGTTCTGACACACATCCCTTTTACACATTTATCTTTTCACCCCAACACAGTAAATCTGCATGATGGCAGTGATTTATCTACTGGTACCAAGTCCCCGGCCCCGCCGCCATTCTTCACATACAACGATCGGCCCCGGTCCCTCGAGTCCCCTTGAGCTTAATGTAAGCTTTTCTTTTTACACTGTGTTTTCGGACCAATTTGTGTCCCCCTTTTGTCTTCGGTGAATGGGGGGGAGAGGTCTGGGATTTTAAATTTACTCCACAAGATGTATGACCTGTGATTGCTATAAGAGGGGGCACATGAACTCCGCTGCAAATCCGCCGGGTGCAGCGTAACAACTACATTGTGTGGGACTTCTCTGAGCTCTTAACAATGCTGCTCCCGAGCGCACATCCTGGACGTTCCAATGCGAGAACCTTGACAATGACTGCAATTGAAAGCAACATGTTTGTGTTGTCAGTGTGGAAGGCGTCTTGTTGGTTCCGTTGTTGTTGAGTTATATCGGTGTTCTCCAGAACACTGACGCTTAAAAGGCGAAGTGAGCTTCAAGCTGCCCTTGAGACATGTCCTCAAGTTCACAGAGACAAATAGAGGGACATTTCAGGGGTCCCCCCCACAGGACAAGTAGCTGGAAATGCATGATTTTAGTTTGTTTATTTGTGTCTGTCTGACTTTTAGCAGAAACTTTGCTGATATTTATTAAATCCTGCCGGAGGGCTGGAACAGGCGAAGGAGGAACACATGCGGTTTTGGGGAAGTTCCAGATCAGGAGGAACATCCAGCGTTATTTTTTTCACTTTTAAACACGATAAGAAATGTATTGAAATGTTCATTATTTTCTCAGAAAGTGTATTTAGGCATGCGTTTATCTATTGGACCCTTGAGGCAACGTTTTTACAGCAGTTTTGGAAATATTTCCACGAATAAATTATGTGTCAGGATTTGCTTTTTTTTTTTCAAAAAAAAATTCCTTTATGAAAAACATCAGGATATTTACAGTTATTACACTGGATACGATTTGCAGATCATGATACAAGTTTATTTAGGAGTGGAGAGAGTATTGCCTCGGCGATTGTTTATATTGTTAACTTATTCACCCTCTTTTTTGTCTTCATTTATCATGTACTTCAAAAACATCCTAATTCTTACTAAACACTACGTCTGCTTTCTAGAGTCCTACAATGTTTCTACATCCTCACTTTCATCAAACATTAACTGTACAAAGGTCTCTGGTGTGTGTTGTGTGTCCCTACACAGCTGTTCATTTAAGGAATTTCATCTAAAAGATTAAATAAGAATATCAAATTAGGAACTGTGTATTAAAGAACAATATGTAAGTCAGCCATTTTTTTTTTTTTTACATCACACAGACTCTTACTCCCTGTGTGACATTTGATCTACAGCATATTATGTCCCCTACTCAGTACCAGGCTATTTGCATAAGAATTGACTGTCTGCCTACTAAGCAATGACCCGCTTAAAGACTCAGCTGAAACTGCGTGCGTGTCACGAATATGAACATGTAAATCAAAGTCAGACTCTAACCCTCATATTCCAAAACAATTATTTGGCAACACCGTGATAGTCACATTCAAACAAATCAAATTTCATTCTTACGAGACACATGTTAAAGAGGTGTACACTTTCAGTAATTATTCTGTAAACTCAGCCCCATATTTTCATGCAAATGTATTAGATAGTCACACGTCAAATAAGAAATCCAATTTGTTGGTTATGAAACACATGTAGGGAAGAAATGTGTACACTAATTATTTCTGGGGCATCCTGCTCCCCACCCCCCCCCGCCCCCCTCCACCCATTTCATACACAAACTGAACTGGATATTACATTTGCTTAAAACTCAATCATGAAAAATGAAGACTCGATTTGAAAAATTTTAATAAAGATAAGTTGCTTCTATCATTGAATCAGGGAATGCTAATCGGCGCTTTCATTCGGGTGGCGGCAGATAATGTCACCCTAGCTTGAGGCTCTTATTTTGCAATAAAGCATTTACATTCTAATGATTTTATTATAGCTTATACAGGCTGTCAGTGACGGACCAACTGAGCGGCAGCCCCGTCCTCCCAGACGCTCCCATTCAAATTGTATCAGCTATCAGCTCATAGTGCTTTTATCAAGCTGGCCCAGTGGCAAGCCAGGGCCCACCACAATGAGATGTCTATTGCTTGAAGAGTCTGTATTTAATCATTTCTGCTCGCCGGTATTGTTCTGCTTACAGTGCATAAATAAGTGCTTCAAATAACCCCGGAGTGCCACTGACAATGAAACAAAGTATCTGTCTTATTTATCTTCCGTGCATTCTTCATTCTTCACTGTGGCATCTTGTGCATTCTTCACCATACTACTGCTTTATATATAGTATGTATATATAAATATATATATGGATGTTCTTACCACCCTTTTCTTTATTTGCTGCAGGCAATGTTTTTATTCACTCACCTATCATCTTCGAGCAGTCTAGCCTCTAAAATTGCTCACTGATGAGCAGGAAGCTTTTGAGATCTAGATAACCAAAGACCACTTTTAAAAAGCACGAATATCCCGTCTCTATTAGAGAATCGTGAAGGAGGAAAAACACGGGAGCGGAGTTTGGCCGGCTCCTTTTTCCGAAGTGAGTGAATTGATGAGTCGTCCTGTTGTGAAGAGACAAGAACAAAATGTCCTGATATATTAGTTTACTGAATACCAAAGTCATCTGCTTCCTATATAAGCCACATGCATTATCTGATATGCCTCGCCAATCCTGAAGGTTCAGTTGACGGTAGGAAAATATTTGGAGGTTAGGGAATGGTTGTGGTCGTGGTTTATTTCATAGCAAGCCATTTTTTTAAAGCATCCATTGGCTATAGGATACAAACACTTGTCTATACTGTTAATGATACACTTTCATTCATTAATTACCTTTAATTATTTTATTTTACCCTCACAGTGGCCTCAGGCCTCGTCCTTGAGTGAAGATCCAGAGCTCCTCAGCAGGCAGCAGCAGCGAAATGGGACGCTGCATGGGACCCGTTCCATTCTTCTTTGTGACGACGCAAAAGTTTGTGGCCATAGGTGAGTTGTGTTGGAGCGTAAATAGACGTTAAAGCCTGGTAGGAAGGTAACTGGAACCATCTGGCTCATGCTTAAGTAAGTATGTCTTCTTTTTTGCAATAGAGGTGGACAAAAGTTTGTGACACTCTATTTTCGGCCGTATGTGTGAGTCCAGGTGTAACATGAAGATCATGTAATAAATCCAACCTTCATTGTTGAGACTGCACACAGTACAAGGACCATTCTAAAAGCCCGAGTCTTGCGGGTCCAGCTGACTGTGTGTAACTTTGGCCGGGGATTTTCCTCTCATGTCTCATCACCGTCACACAATCATTGTTGTCAGTTAAACATTGAGGACGGCGATGACGTGAGCCACTCACACATGTCCCTCCATTGGTTTTCAGGTGTTCCGATACAGTGTTCGGCTATTGCCGCCTGTTAAAGGTGTACCCACACCCTCGGCGGTGCGGTATTGTGTTCCAAGTTTAACAAGAGTGCTTTGAACTCAATTTGGAGTTGAATCACCGAACCCCGGGGCAGGTTTGTCACCATAGCCTCATGTATCAACATGAGATAGAGGATGCCTCAGAGGGACTTTGACTAATTGGGGGGGTTAAACTACCGTTCATGAATCTCCGGCCTGATCCCCTCAAAATATAATGAATCTGGGCAGCTTTTGAAAAGCCAGGAAACATTTCTTCTGACCTCAGTCGAGAGGTGTTATTCCGGGAGACGCGACCGTAAACCCATCCCTCTTCTCCTCGGGCAGTTAAATACCTGCCATTGTGCACCATTGTTCCGTTATTGCTGTTGTCCCTTTTTCTTTCAAGCTCAATACTTTATTTTGGTGTATATTGTTACTCCGGAGGAGCTCTTTTTATCCTGAAGGCAAACATCAAACTAAGAGACAATATCGGCTCCACAAAAGACCTCCAAACTCCATTATGCCTTTTTTTTTTTCCTTTCGCTGTCTTTACCTCTCTCCCCCCTCCTTCCCTCTCTTGTCCAGTCTTTTAGAGGGTATCACAATTCTCTCTTGAGTTTGGAATCCTGTGGTTAAATGATCCCACCTAGTTCATACTTATGTATTGCAGGTATACCTTAAATTTGAATGGATTTATGACTAATATGTTGATTTAAATAGTTATTTGTGGCACACATTAAAAAAGTACATTGAGTAATATTTAGTAATATATTTAAGTTGATATAATACGATATAATAGTAGCTCATTGTAGAATTAAACAAACTCCCTGAGGTCACTGTATCCGACTCGCTTGCCGGCCTTCCACACATCAACGCCTTTATTAACCGGTACGTCCGTCCACATCCAGGTTTAGAACCATCGTGCATTTTCAATTTATCTGTCTGTTCGCCGAGGTAACAGGTAATAAATACAGTCATGGAGTCATAATGATAAGCCGGCGTTTCACAGGGAGATTAAAGCCTTTTTTTTTCTTTCCCCTTCTATACTTTCAAGAAGAAAAGAAAAACGTGGGGGGAAATTTACATCTGGCACATCACCACCAATCCACTCTCCTTTCAGTCATTGCATTATTCACTGTGTGTTCATTTCCTGTTGATCAGATTGACTGTTTGATGTATCCCCCTAACTTGACACAATGATGCTGATAAAACAGTGGCAAATTTACTTATACTGCTGACAGACAGCAATTTAGCGGGAAATGAAGTTGTCTTGACGACAATGCCGTATTACGTACAAACCCTGGCAAATAACCTTGTTTGAATAATCACCAGCGCTGTCTGTTTAAATGATTTTTATACCCATTTTAAAGGAAAAACCTTTGATGTGATAATACTAATTCGCCGCCCGTGAGAGGGAGGCGGCGAGCAAGTGGAAATTATTTCAGTATTAGTGTGTCAGTCAATCCTCTACCAAACGTAGCCTCCTTATTAACTGGTAATGATTGAGCTACTACAGCTCGCACGCTGCTTCCTGCGCTTTACTGTGAAATGCAATTGATGGTGAAAGCTTTAATCTTATTGTTTGTTGCTCGGCGCTGAATATTCAGTTTGAAGGGAAATAGGAGAGAAAGTTGTTTTTCGCTGTACCCCGACATCCCCGGCATACTATGTACGACATATATCACAATGTGTATGTTTGATTTTTAATAGAATAGATAAGAGAAAATATACTATTTTGGTTTTGACAAGAAATAATGAATTAAAAAGAATTCCAATAGTCCAAATATAATACTTATGTCCTTTTTTTTGAGAGCAGCAGCCATTGTTATCCCCCAAAATAGTCAAATTCACTGTCTGTTTTACATGGCACAATGCCCTAATACATGATTTAAGGCGCTTTCACGTATCACATGCATTAGGATAATGGAAGGGAATGATAAAACTTTCAGTAGCATTAACATGTGATGCATAAAATGAAAGAATGAGAGAAAGTGTTCAAATGAGACTGTAATAAGAGAAAAAAAAGAAATCTGTGCTCTCGGACAGAATGTGCATGTCACGAAGGGATAACCAGGCTGCCAATGATCTATTATTCATTTGCTTATCACATTTATTCAGTTTTCTACCCAAAGTGGGAGCACATGTAGGTTTTTAGACATGTTTACAATAACTGCAGTCAAGGGTGGAGGTTTGATTTGGATATACATTCGAGAGGGGGTCTGGGCGCCTGACTGTAGTACTCTCTTGAACACAAAAGAAAGAGAGAGATTATCACGGCCAATCAATGTTTTTTATATGTTCTTGTTATTATTATTACTCCCTCTTATACCTGTAGTGATAACCACTTCCTGTTCACTCTTCTTTAGCTTCCTTGGATCCCTCAGGTATTCTTCATCTTTCTGTCTCTGTCCAATTAACAAACCAGCTTCATTAAAATAAAGTAAAAACCGACCATAAAATTGCTATACAAGTTATGAAAATGAAGTAAAAGTCAGTTTTGCAATACAATACTGCACAATAAGTACACAGAGAAAGTACATGCTCACTGGTGAATATATCCTGCTGAGTGTGCAGCAAATGACTGAGCTAACGAAGTCTTTTAGATACATCCCTACTTACACTTAGCATCACTTAGCACCTTTTTTTTCTTTCTTATTCATGTCTATGATGCAATTTTTGCCGGAGAAAGCTGAATATAAACATAATATATATGTTGGTTTACATGGTATATAGGCTTCTAATTATGGAACAAGACCCATAACTGGATATATTATTATATTTTGCTAGTTACTGAAACACAACGGCAAACAAGAGGTTTTATTTTTCTCTCCTTAATATGATCTCACATCATAAACACAAGACAAATGCTTTTGTTTATTAAGCAAAAAGTTAAATGCATCATCATATTGTGACGTTCTTCTTCTATAAGTGAGGACAAAACTTCTCAGTGCAGAGCCCATCTGGTAAAATATAAGAATAAGTACTTCATTTAAGGTAGTAGTAGTAGTAGCCTGAATATTGATCGGCTGTAGCTTCATTAGCTGGGAACTGACATCACTGATTGATGTCTCTTTAAACTGGGTCCTGGTCAGGGATACCTGGGGAATCACACTATTGACTTTGGACTGTTTGTGCTGCCAGGCCTCTGGAGACTTTGTGTTTTCTTTAATGAGATCCATCAATTCAGCTTCCCGTTTAATAATTATTGTTTTACTATTCACAAGAGACTACAGCAGCTTAAGTTTTTTTTTGCCGGAGGACAACAGACACCCTCTGGTCTTGGTTTTCTGCATAAAGAATGTAAAGTGTGTGTGTGGGGGGGGTTGTTTCTGTTCATTTTTCCAAATCATGACAAGCTCTTTCTTCAACACACAAGGGAACATTACAAAGAAAATAAAATTCCATACGGGTAATCCTGAAATCCCTTTTCAATGATTTGACATCATTAACCTGTGCACGGAAGAGGGAGAAGTATCTTTACCCAACGATTAGCATTGTATAATTGAAAGCGTGTATATATATCTGAGTGAAAGACAATTGATTCTCATACACTTGATGCCAGAATCCTGTTGTTGGTCTTAACGGAGGCTTTGATTCGTCTCTGGTTTAACACACAATGACCAGAGGAAGTTGAGACACATAAAAGCACAACCTTACAGACCTTCAAGTTCACCTTGTA
>CAAKHC010008180.1:0-12692 GCA_901007825.1 Macroramphosus scolopax | reverse complement strand
AGTGCTGTAGGCAACACCCCTACAGTTTTGGTATGTCCCAGCAGCATTGTGAGTGTGTGTGTGTTACGTGCAGCTCACCTGTCGAATACAGTGACACCGCTGGAGAATACACTGTCTCGTGTCTTTTATTACACACAAACAGACATCTCCAACCCCATTCAATTGTTGTGCTGAATATTTAGGGATATTTAACAACTAGTCCTATTAAGAATCCTGATGTCTGGTGTCAAAACCAGTGACCGCTGCGAAAGGGCAGCTGACAACCTGGGAAAGACCTGGTGACGGCCTGAAGAGACTGCTGACAGGTGGGAACAGACCACAACGGGGCTGGCATGGGTTAGCTACCCGTGTTGGCAGGCGCCTTTCACTACACAGTGACTTGGAGCCACCCAACTATGGCTACGAAAAGTTCAAAAGGAAAAACACCCCTTGAGTCTGCGAGAGCGGGGGCGGAAGATGACTCATCGGCGGACCACATTCAGTGCTGTTCTCGGAGACAGCACTGAATGGTCCTTTAACTCCACGCCGCTTCTTTGAAGAGCAGATCTGTGGGGTTGGTTCCTGAACGGGCCCTTCCCCACAGATCTTCATCCCCTTCCCCTGTGGAGAGACATCAGGCACAATGATACTTTTGCTCGTATCATTAGTGACTGAGACTCTGATGTCATGCAGCCACTCTGGGAGAACTTGCTGCAGTGGCTGAGATTCTTCCTGGGACACAATGGAGGTAGCTTCAGTAGAGGTGCTTGACGACAACGCTCATCAGCAGGATATTAACGGACAGCGGGATCTCGCCGACAACTTCTCCGTGGAGACATCTCCTTCTCTCCTTCACAAAAACGCAAGTATCTGTTTTGTACCCAACTGCCCTGTGTATTTCCCACCTGTATGACGACTCCACACTAACCGCCCTGATTAGTCCCACCTGTTCCTCGTTTACTAATCACCTGGTTGTAATCAGTCTGTGTTCTCTCTTCCTTCTGTGCCAGTTCGTCTTTGTCCTGCGTGTCAAGCGGTCCAGCGTCTCCCTGTGTATTCCTCGTGTGCTTCATTTGGATTTGGATCCATTTGTTTTTTGCCTGTTGCCTGTCGGATTTGTTTGTCTTGATGGGACAGACACCTGTGTACCAAACCCTGCTTTACCAAGTAAAAACTGTTCTGACTTATCCCTGTGTTTGAGTCGTGCATTTGAGTCCTGCGTCTCCCGTAGTTCAGTCATTATTTCAGGTTGGTACTGTGAGTAAGTCTTAACAAAACATCCCTGAAAAAATGATATTCAAAAGTTGCACTGTTTTTAAAAAGGTGACGAGCTCCCGCTACAAAACTTCAGCTTATCAGACTTATGACTGATTTTACCCCAAATCATTGGGGTAACTTATACACCATAACTTATGTGCAATAACAGTGTTTCTGATCCAATCTTCCAAACATAGCGTACTTACTTATTCATTTTTGACTTATTACTTGTAATTTTGGTAAATGCTCTTTTAATGTGTGCACTATCCCTTTGCTGCTGTAAAAATGTAAATTTCTCCGTGTTGAGACTAATAAAGGCTTTCTGATTCCGATTGCCATATACCAAAGGTATCACACGAGGAATACACAAACAAATAGGCGCTATACGAAGGCAGAGAAGCAGAGGTTTGAAGGACAAATAGTTACAATAAGTTGTAGGCTTGATTGTAATAAGTGTCTAAATCGTACAGTAACATAAGAGACGTTAACTAGGAATATCAAAAGTATGACAAACTGATCTTTACTTCCAAAAAGGGGGTTTGGATTCACTCTGTTGAGCCTCCATGTTTGATCCTTGTTCCAAACCAATGTCTAGAGTAACTATACTCCATCTCTACAATGGAGTTACTGTGGTACAATAAGATCCATTGTTGCATTTAATTTCGATCTGACGCGTCAACACACATCAGTATTAACAGGGGCGTAATAAATCCTGGAAAATATAAATATTGACAATAGTAAACTATCCAATAGTAGAGAACAAAGCAGGCAGGGAAATGTAATAGGTCACATACTGGCAGCCTCTGAGTTGCATTTAACATAGGGTCTCCAGATAAATCATTCACTTGAGAGTAGAAACAAGAAATCCTCCGAACAGCAAAAATAGTTGAATAAAAAAGTTGATTTATCTAAAACTGATCAGACATGTTTGACGTCCCATCTTCCTTTGCTTACAGAGTCCTATAATCTTTCCCATATGACAAGTTCCATATCAGATGGTTGACATGACCGGCAGTCTTGTTTGTCTGTAGTTAGCCTTTGGTTTTTGTTTTGCTCTTCTTCTTTTTGTTCATGTTGCTTCTGGTGGGAGGAGCTGGAATCACTGGTGGAGCGCCGAGTTTCTTGGTTTTGGCTTTTTTCACTTTGTCCTTGATGGCTTGGATGTCCAGCTGACCTTCCACAGGAACTGTGGGGTTAACAAGACAGTCATGTTTACATTCACAGCTCCTCAGATACAGATGCTTTGTTCTCAGATACATTCTTATTCTTTTATTTCTACCTTTAGTAGTCTTCTTCAGTAAGGGCTTCTCTTTAGGAGGAATGAAAGCTCTATTCCGCTCTTGCTGCTTCTTGGTCAGTGCCTCTGCTTGTTTGACCTGAGAAAGAGCAACGATGGCCGTCACATTTCACAGAATTTGATAGTCCAACATGCTGTCTGTAAAAGGTAATTTACAGACTATGCATGTTGGGGAAATCGTAAGATTTTCACAAATCTAGATGGAGGTTAATCCACTCAATAAACTCACCTTAATTTCCTCCATCTTCTTCCTCTTTTTCACACTTTCTCGCAGGAAGAATTCTCCTGTGGTCAGCTCTTTGTCAACCTATGAAGAGGAAAACGGAAAGTTAAAGAGTTTTTAAGGTCTCAATATTTGTATTCATAATAAGGTCCAAACAATGGCAGCAGGTACTTGACACCTCCACCAGAGGACACGGTTTCAGTGCCGTTTGTCTCTTATGTTCAGAGGCTACAGTCTGTGACATCACACAGAGTGGGAGAAGGTGCCAACCGTTCTCAAATATGTTTAACTTACCAACACAAGTTTCACTTTTCAAACATGTTTTGCCAGAATGGAGGTCACTGTGTGGTTTTCACACTCTGTAACTATCTAAGTAAAAGACTCCTAATGTCATGAGTTACCTCCAAATGTTCCTGACATGAACATTCCAATGTTAAGAGGATTTTTAACATGTGCATTTCCCACAAACCTATTTATCTACAATGAGAAGTATAGCAATGGATAATAATTTTGAACACAGTTTATCCTGACCTGACTCATCGGCTGTGCTGGGGGGAACGGTGTGTACTCTTTCTTCACACTCTTCTTCTTGGGCTCCTTGCGCTTGGCCAGGTTCTTGTGGCGGAACTTGGGCAGGAAGCGCTCCCAGCTCTCAGTCCGCAGGTCGGGGTCTTTGGACAGTTCCTGTTTAATCATCAGTGTCTGATGGTTCCAGCAGGAGGAGGAGTCAGACGAGATGGAAACACAATATTGAAAAATGTAATTATTATAATATCTTAACACCACTGGTTATTGAAACTGAATCAGAAACATG
The DNA here is from genome assembly GCA_901007825.1 of Macroramphosus scolopax. Taxonomy (NCBI): domain Eukaryota; kingdom Metazoa; phylum Chordata; class Actinopteri; order Syngnathiformes; family Centriscidae; genus Macroramphosus; species Macroramphosus scolopax. The sequence continues at coordinate 9,122 of CAAKHC010008180.1, read as the reverse complement.
TTGTCGCCTTCTCTTATATTGAATCTCTGCCTCAAACTGCCTCGTATATCTGGTGCCAGGAGAAATTTGGGACCATTTTGTTTGACAAGGTTAACAGTTGCGACAAAGCTCTGGAGGTCACAGCAGGTCAGCCAGATGTGTAAAGTACAACATTTCTTTAAACTAGTTGCTGGAGTTCACAAACTACTCAACTAGTTTGACTACTAGAATAACTTAATCGCTCAATCTACTAAAAGAGGTAAACAACACAAGAGTTCAAATTCTGTCGAACACCCATCAGAAGAGACTCGAGTCATCCACGCGTGTGCTGATTGATTGAGACTTGATACTCTGAAAGCAGAGTGCAGGTACACTCACAACTCTAACATGTATTCAACATGCCATCCATGATGGCTGCTCAACAATCATCACATTACATGAACTTATTGTGACTCTTACAAATTGGCAGCTGTGGAACTTTGCCTTTAACCAAAACATGTAATGAAGATCATCTTTAATGCCCTCAGCTCTGGGTTGAGCCAGTTTCAGGATTCAAACCCAGAGAGATGTATTTCAGTCAGGAGATCGAGAACAAGGATGGAAATCTTCTTCATCGGGCACATGCTGTGGGCGTTGTGGCCTGGCAGTTAGCACTATGCTAACCAGCCATGTTTCTGAACCTACCTTGATGTTGTAGATGGGGTGGATGTTCTTCATCGTGTCCATGACCACCTTGCGCACCTGAGGATTAGACACGGAAATAAACCAACTGCTTCAACATCTCTGGATTTTTGCGAAATGCCTTTTGTTCTTTTTTTTAAGTTTAGTGAAGCAAAACTTAACAAGTGAGGAAAGGCGAGACAACAACGTTCACTGGGAAACATGATGCGATTGGTACGCAGAGGGAAAATGTTTATTCTGACTTGAGACGTCTTTGTAGGATCTTGCTACTATTCAATGTTTCAACCTCCATGATTACCCACAGTAACAGGCTCTGTGTTCAACTCTCTAAAGAAATATTCTGCAACATTTCATCTGAATAAATAATTTTCCATTTGCTCTTCTGTTTCTAGGTCATTTTCTGCACACTGCTACACTTCTATTATCTAGACGAAACACAACAAGCAGAGGGTACAATGTTCTTACCTCCTTGAGGCCGTTGTAGGGCCCGAGGGCCGACACTGTGTTTCCCTGCACCATCACGTAGCAGTTGGTCAACAATTCTAACGCCTGAACAGGAAACAGGAGAAAAGATTGAAGCATTATTGAAGAAACTGTTCATAGTTTTGTTTAATCAATCAGCACAGGTACAAGATTAGAAACAATGCTGCCACAGAGTAAAACTGGTTCAAGTAGTCTCTCAGAAATTTCCCTCCTCATATGACATAGTTTTAGTTTTTTCTAAATGAAAATGGCAGCTACATCCCTCCCTGATCACATGCTGTTCGTAGGGCAACATGTTGGATTACAGCACAGAGTTCCCACTAATTCCTTCAACTTCTAGCCATTGATGATGTTGTTCCCATAGAGGTGCAGGACTTTACATTGGTGTAAAAATGAACCCACAGCGAGTTAAAATGTGACAGAAGCAACACATCAGCCTGGCAGAGGAGCAAGTCAGCATTTCACCCAGAAAGAGTGAATTTTAAACAATCAATGCAATGAAAAGATAGTTTGCTCTAAGAGATTAACAGCTGCTCCCCAGCTGGTATGAAATGTGTTGGAAAAAGATAATGGGACTCACTTTTAGGGTGGAGCCCTTAGGGCCAATCAGCCGCTGTCGTCTCTTCACAAACCGTTCCCTGTTGCGCACCACTGTTCCGATTTTGATGATGTCACACGCCACGTCATCCTGTAATATCCGTACAGCCTGGGAGGAAGAGACATCAACAGTGAAGTAAAACATATCAGACACTATGGCAGAGTTCTAGACGGCCACAAAAATGGTTCCATATGCAACTATTTTTTGAAACTGTAATAGTTAAAAATGAACGTGGTGGCTTTCATGCAAGTGGCCCAATTTGTTGCATTTCTAAAAGCAAAATAACATAATATCAAATGTCATTCACGGCAAAATATTAATGGAAAAAGAAAAACATTAAACAAAATCACAGAGTATCCTGTGGAAGATCATCACCTGTTCGAACGGCACACTCCTGGCCAGCAGCTTGATGAGATCTCTGGCCCTGATGATGGCGTAAGGGTCATAAGATTTCTTCGTAGTGCAAACTGTGATGCTTCCCTCGATCAGGTCCAGAGTGGCTTTGATGTGCTGGAAACAGAAGACATGTCACACATGTTGGTACCAACATCAATACCTGATCAGCACAGTGCAGGTCTCTGAACTGTTATAATCATCCTTTATCTAAATATTCTATATTTTAAAAACAAAAAGGGCAAAATCAGGGCATCCTTGAAGGTAAACCTTTAGATAATAAGTCGGGTTTCAACTGCAGAATAATTACTCCGGGGTAGGTGCTTCTGAGCACTGAAAAACTGCCTGACGGAGCCCAACATAGTTGCTCTATACCGATGTCAACAGGGGCGTACATTTAGAGAGCACCAAAACAATAACAACTAGATATCAACTGAGGGATTCAGGCGTGCTGATCTACATAAATAATCTCTTATTTTAATTATAGGAATCTCATTGAACTTACTGCCTCTCCTAAAGCCTTTTCCACCAGCGGCCAGCAATCCTTTAGGTAGGCTTCTCTGTATTTAGGAAAGAGTGTTGCGAAGCTGCTCTCCTCCAGAAGACCGCGGGGGTTGTCTTCTTTGGTGAATGCCTGCTCTTTCCATCCATCAGGGACAGTCAGGAGTTCAGATTCATCAACTACATGACAGAAACATAATTGTGAACAGGTTTAAAGCTTAAATGTTCTTATCATGTAACATAGAGAGACTAATGACCATTACAAACAGGCACGTTAACATCGAGGAAATGCCTTTTACATCTATTGTCTTTCAAATAAAGAAGAACATTTACATATTAAAAGATACAACTCCCGTTAACAAAAGCTGGATGTTCCATGTACTGTTACACACGAAGGAAAAATAATAAAAATCCATGTAGAAATGTATCAGTATACTTAACTAAGATGAATGGAAACAAATGTGGGTTGATACAAAATAAACCTTCAATATCAACTGAACCACATATATTGTAATTTAAGAATGCTTGTAAAGCAAATTTACGTGACTTTTCAGAAACGTATTTTATCCAAAACTTCTCCAGGACTGCAAATGGCTATTCTAAAACAAATTTGTCATCACCCTATAAATCCTGCACTTGATTGTCGTTTTGAGCCGAATAATTTAACTTTTAAAGCAAGCAAACGTGCTTGTTGTGAACTTCTGATTTACACGGACACGAGTGGTAAACACAGTAATGACCATTAAATTTGTAAATTTCCCCGTCGTGGGACGAATAAAGGCTTTCTAATTCTAATTAAACACGTACACATTTGGAAACGAAGCCAGCTTAACCGTTAACGTTGGATGCTGCGCCAACCAGGTAAAATAAATTCCAACAGCAGTTTTTAATATTGGACAGCACATTAACCAAAGTAGCTTATCTTTGAGGCTTAATCAGAATATTTACTCAAAAAAACTAAACTCCACCTCACACTCACTCCACCGTTAATAGTAATTGACAAAGTAGCTTTTATAACTTACCTTGGTGTTTGTTTTTTGATTTTCTTCCAGCGTTTGCTTCCCTCACGTTATCAACCATCATGTGGGACGCCATTGCTGAGCGGAGGCGGAAGTGACGCAGAGCTTCTTCCGCAGTAAACTCTTCTTCGAAAGCATTTTGGCTGGTTGCACTATAGTAGAGTAATGCTGCCCCCTGCCGGTATCACATATCCACTACATTCTTCCTTGCAAGAGTCTCTGGACATTTTGTCTGCAACTTCATTACCCTCTGTTCCTGAATGCACAGAAAGCCTCCAATCAATTAAATTCAACACCCGAGCAGTATTCTTTACTTGCCTGTATAAATTTGTATAACACCACAAGATTTCCAAGCACAGGGTTTAAGGCGAGCTACATTCAACATAAAAAATAGGTTGTTTTTCTAAATTGGATTTGGCAAATGTTTGAGCTCTGAGTGGATTTAGTTATTTTTTTATTACACAATTTCACTCACTGATATTCATTAAATTTTCACCAACTTTGTAATACAAAATGATTCCACCAAAAACAGATAAAAGAAGAGTCAAGCATTTTGCGTTTCCTGCTGTTACAGCTATTCCAGTCATCAAACTTGTATAATTAGGAGACACAACCATCACAGTACTTCAAACTGTTTATCTCTAGTGGTAGTTTGTATGTCAGCCCTTATATAGTCTGAGCCTGCATCCAGCAAGTTAAATTAGTCTGTAATCCAACTTCATTATCCTGCTATACTACCTTTAAGAAATGGTCCCTTTTCTCTGTAATTACTATCAATTATTGATTGTAATGTTTAAAAAATGGATACATCTGTCAAATGTTCTGTTTGTCATTTTCAAATTGTTTTCAGCTTGATACTCTGTTTTCTTGTTCATTCATCGATGGAGTTCTGCCGTTGCATCCGCCCACTGAAAGTCACAGCGTGACCGTAAAAACAATAATTTCTTCCTTTTTATGTATAAAAAAACAATATAAACAAATTGAAACTGTTCCAAACACTTTATTTTTGCCGTAGCTGTTCATAGTAAGTCATGGTTGCCTTGGTTGCGCTCACTGCGAGTACCGTTAGTCCCAAAACGCCTATTGATCCGACCACGATGGAGATCATCATCATGTGCTCAGACCCTGTGAGGAGATGGAGACAGGAAATATAATCAATGTATTCAGAGGGTACATATCCACCTGTCACTACAGAAAATACAGATATTTTAAATAAAAAAAATGTCATAGATTGGACACGACATTGTCACCAACTGACTGAAATGACTGAGCATCTACTTCATTTTCATGACACAAACTCACAAGAAGATGGTTGAACTGCTGACGCTACTTTGCTGACCACCAGAGGTCCAGCGGACACGACAGCAACTTGTCTCCTTGTATCCATCCGGTTGACGGTCCTCTTGGTGCGCCGCTGACTCGTGCAATTCTGAAAGTTTGACAAATAGATGGATCACTACTTCTGCCAGATCACAGGGCTCATTTCATCCATACTATCTGTTTTATTAGACCACAGGGTTGGAACAGTTTTAAGTAAAATTTCCTCCCTTTTAAAATTTCTATTTCTATTACCAAAAGCTTTAATACACTTACCAAAATGTAATTGATTCACAACAGTGAGAAAAAATATTTTAAGCGCAAAATTACTCCTCAATCTGTGTCTGGATCAACTACTTCATGCATACATGATGGTAGGATATGCAGATTTGTTACAGTCAACAGGTGCATGTACAGATCATGACCAGTTGCAGCCTTTATGTTACCTTGGTACATTCTTCTTTATGTTCACATATGTTTGCCAAGCAGTGAAAGTAGAGGGGCAACGAACTGGGCATGTGGAACATCTGAATGGAGAATCTGCTTCTTTGTGCCAAGCGGTTAGCAGAGGCCCAGAGGAACGTGTCGTCAACGGGACAACTGGGGGCCAGAAAGGATCGAATCATTATACTTACAGTACCTTAAAGTGCATTGAACATTTCTTATGTTCACCCACCCATCCTGCAGAAAAACACCCTGGACTTCATCCTGTGGGTCGGTGCTCTCAGTGGCCCAGCAGGACTCCACCTGCAGGAGGACGTCAGAGGCAAAAGAGTTGTTGGCCTGCAGGTCCACCTGGAAGTACAGGGTGTCGTCGAGCCCCAGTGTTATGGCGTCCCTGTAGCTGTGGCTGTAAGACTCGTTACTGTACAGGTTCATGGTGAGGACCAGCTGCAGGGATGAGTTGAATTCCACGAGGGAGAGGGACGAGAACCTACAACAAAAATAAATCTGTGGTTTTCTAAAATCACAACATCAAATGGTATTTTCTCTGAGAACTATTTGCAAATGAAATAACAAAGAGTCCTGGAGATATTGTAATCTGATTTGTCCTACCATTCCATGTCCATACTGACGTGAGCATTGCGGATATAATGCAGAGGGTAAACACACTTCCAGACAACCTTTAGGTCGCGCCGGCTGATGGCCTGCTCCTTGGTCAGAGTCACAGTGAAAGTGTTCTGAAACTCGATGTGTGTTTTGTTCACCTGGGAAAACACAAACATGTAACATCTGTTTGTCTGTTCAAATGTCAGCAGCAGACATGAGCTACCTTAACCAATCTGTCCATCTCTTCATAATTTGACAGGACGTCCAGTCACTCACCCGCATCTCTGTCCCACATTCAGAGGCTTTCCGTGAGGTGCGGAAGAGGTAGAAGATCTCGTCCTCATCCGCAGTGCATCTCCCATCGTTCAGCGTCACGTCAACCTTACCCCCGATGTAAGACGTCAGGTAGGGTTTGGCTATTCCACCAGTCATCACTTTATTCAGACACTGACTGAAAATGCCCTTTTCTGTTGGAGAACAAGGGAAGGACAACAATCCTTGCAGAGTCTGTCGCTGCACAGATGTTGATTACACGTTTGGTGCTGATAACGCCACAGGAAGCATCTGTATATTGCTGAGCTGTAACTATTGTAACAAGGGAACGATGCTGGTTTAAGATCAGCCCAGCATGTCTGAATGCAGGTGGGAGTAATTCACACCTTCTGTTAAAAGACAAAACCAATGCAACGTGTTCTCTCACTTTACCATTGCAGATGGGAGCTGAGGACTCCGGCAGCTGGAGGTGGGAGCTCACGTCATAGTAGCCATGTTGACACACACAGGTGTAGGAACCCAGAGTGTTGATGCACAAAGAATGACGGGGACACAGGGTTTGTGTGGAGGAAGCACACAGATCTGGACCTAACACACAGCAATCACACAAACAGGTCAATGATAAACTGAATAAAAGGATATGGTTCGATGAACAGGGTTGTATGTGTATGTTCAATACGTTCGCAGAATTCCACCGCTCACCGCTCCAGTGAATGACCCCGTCTCTAACTGTGATGTCGGTTGTATTAAGGGATCGAATATAATCCAGCTGATCTACAGCTAGCAGGGGGACGCTGTCTTCTGTCTTCTCGGATGCATCAAAGGACATCAACAGAAACTCCGTTTTGTCCGGCTCAAACGCAGGTTCAAAGGTGGCCAGTTCAACACGGACCGGCTGATCGAAACCAATCAACAGCTCCTGCAGCTGGAGGGGACACGTGAGGAAGAGGAGGATGCTTTCAGAAAACAACTTATTACACATACAGAAATTTGCACCTGCACTAAAGATACATTACATTTATAATACTGAATATTTTCACATTCAGTTTAGAAAAAAAAGTGCATTTATCAACTTGAAAACTTTGCTCCAAAGTTCCCTGAATGTCATCACGCACCCTCAAGATTTAAAATCCAGTACAACAATTCATGTCCCCTTTAACAGATATCTGTAAAAGTAAGACAGACATTGGACCTGCAGTCAGTGATCCCTGATCTCATGAATGTGCAGTATCTTATTTTCTCTCACCTTGTTTTGGACAATCCTCCCCATGTTCGCTCTCGGTTCAGACAGGTTGTCCTGCAGATCCTCAGGCACTGACCACGGCACGACCATCGTGAGACCCATGTTGGAAATATCGAACAGTGTTTCTATGATGGCGACAACATTGTAAAGGTTTAGCATCAATCACCATAAACAATGTACATTATCAGATTCAGTCAAATTCACATCTATCTATCTAGAGTCATATGCACATTATGTTAAAAACATGGTACTATATTAATGAGAAGAAGCTGAGATGACCTGGGTCAAGATCGTGTCCAGCAGCCCTGATAAGGATCCCAGTAGAAGAATTAGCCGTGAAACACAAATGAGTGTGTTCTGACTCCCACTGTCCGTCACATTCCTCCCACACATCGAGGACGTAGGTCTTCCCTTCTTCCAGTCCCGGGAGATGCAGCTCTGTCTCAGTAATATTGCTGACATAGAGGACGGTGCCGTTCTCCAGGGACAGCTCGTATAAATAGGCGTCACCTGTCTCGAGCGCTGTGCCAGGCGACCACGAGACGGTGGAGTCGTTAGAGCGGTACCTGAGCTGAGACACGCCACGAGGTCCTGGATACACATACAGCAAAATGTACTTAAATAAGTAAAAATTTGTGCAACAAATCATATCAGACGGAAGACCAAAGACCTTTTTGCTCATTAAGAGCTCTATTCTCTCCCCGGCTCCACCTCACCTGTGTGTGCGGTGAGCGTCTGTGCATTCATTAGTACACCGTCCCCACACACTGCCTCCACCTTGGCCTGGTAGTGGCTGCACGGCAGCAGCCCCGTCAACGTGTAGTTGTTTATGAGCGTGGTGCCCTGCAGCGTGCCCTCATGATAGACTCTGAACGTAGCGATGGACGACGTGTTCTTCACCTTCCAGCTCAGGGTGTAGTTGTCGGGACCAAGCGATGTCTGGCGCAAGGCCTCGATGCTGGAGTGACCTGTGTGGCAGTGAGCGGAACATTCAGCGCCACGTCGTTAATGAAAGAACCCTCACATGCAACACAAAGACAGCACCTTTTAAATTATAAAAAAGTTATCACATTTTTCTTTGAACTGTTGAATGTGGGTGCTGATTACATTTTCAGACGGATTTATACACATAAAGACCAATTCTTTGGTGCTTCAATAGCCATTTCCCCCCATTAAGGGGTCATTCAATGCCACTTCAATACAGCATGAAATTATTGTATAAATCACAGGGTCCTGTCTGTGTCTCAGTCAGAGCCACCGCTTGCTCCACCCTCTCCTCAAAAAGCCAAGAGGTTACAGCCAACCGAGAAACTCAAGGCTTCAAAAGAAGTCCGCACAGCAATGGGTCGGCCTAACAAAGCTCTCTTCTCCCCTCCATCAATACACAATACAAGGTCAAATAATGAAAAGGAACTCAGCCAGACAAAATAAAATTGGGTATAATTTAGTCCTCTACAATACTGGTTTAGTTGCTAAGGTGACCAAGGAACAGCCAGGAACTTTCTACACTAGGTGCTGATAAGTTTTATATTTTGTTAGGGACAAAAATTTGAAACATCCTTTGGGCCCCAGTAACACAAGTTGG
>CAAKHC010008178.1:0-24403 GCA_901007825.1 Macroramphosus scolopax | reverse complement strand
CCCCCTCACTGTATTTTACAACACAGCGTTTGCGGCAGGTAACGGACGATACACAATGAGTAAGCGGTTAGCTCTGTGTTTCCTTGTATTGACCTGTTTGTTTTGCAGTTGTGAACTGGTACTTTTGTACACCATTCTTCTGCTTCAAGATAAGTTGTGCGGATTCTGTAGACTTTGCAATCGTTTATCTCCTGGAGGACGTGTAAGCACAGCTTTTTTAGTCAGTTGGCACTCCTGGTTGTCAGAACTGCTTTCCCACATGCAGCTGCACGGAAGTGAACAATGTTTTTGATTTTCAGAGGAAACCAACAGCTTTCAGCTCCCAAGTATAAGACAGGACAACGGAAATGGAGTGGATAACCTGGCTTTTGACATCAACGTATGTATTACATTTCATTTTTAGAGCTTGTGCAACATGATTTTTTTTAATTTAAAGAAATAACTTAATTTTCTCAGGCGGAAGACTTTGATCCCGGCACGATCGAAAGGCCGATCAAGAAGACCAGAAAGGGACTGGGATCATATCTAAGGTGTGTCAGTTTAATTGTAAATGTTTTCCTTCTGTGAAGCTGAATTACAAAAATGCTTTATTGGACAATGCAGATGTTATTATTATTATTGCAGGTGCACTTCATTATAACGCTCTGATATGACCTGTTGTTCCTGTTTGTACACGTACAGTATGTGTATGACACACACACACACACACACACACACACACACACACACACACACATGCTTTACATACACACAATAATATATCTTTTTGGTCAAATGTGCAGAAGTGAAAGTCAAATCTAAAGAATTACAAGTGATTCATTTAAAAGATGGATGTATGCAACTGAAACAAACACAATGGGAACTCACATCTGATTTGTTCTGCGCTTTAGCCAAGTTTCCAAACCGATTAACGTCACAGAGGAATATGTGAGAGCTCACTCGAGAACCTTCAAATACATTGTGCTTGGCATACTTGGAGCAGGTAATGTTAAAAGTTTGTTTATTCGAGGAACAAATTAGCTTGAAACATTATATTTCTCCTGAACATTATGACAGGACTCTTCGGTTTCATCAACTACTGCTTGTCTGTCTTTTAGGCTATGTGGCATACTTCATCGCAGCCTGTGTTCTGGACTTCCAGAGGGCCATCGCCCTTGTGGTCCTAACTAGTTTGGCAGTTGCTGCTCAATCATATGAGCTGTTGAAGAAGTACAAGGGAGATAGCATCAGTCAGTGTTTCAGACCTGCTGTCCAATGCTTCCGATCCAACTTGAAATGGATGAAATGGTGAGTGGATATCCTGGTTCCAGTTTTCGTCTGCGTGATAGTGGGCAACACACGATGGACTCTGAGACTGTTTTCATTGTCATTCACAGGGTTTTCATCTTAGTTGTCCTGACCCTTCTTGTGGTGTGGCTTGTGCTGGACACGAGTCAACGTCCTGAGCAGCTTATTTCATGTGGAGGCGTGTGCATGTTCATCCTCCTTCTATTTGTCTTCTCAGCACACAGGACAGCGGTGAGTTTTGACTCGAATGAAACCTGTTTCGAAATAAGCTCAGCCGTTATCTCCCCAGTTATCTTGGGTCTGTTTTCCTGAGACTTTGGTTATCTTTGGCCTTGTGCTTCTATCATCTTACCTTTTACCAGAATTGCTTCCTTGTAAAAACACAATGCTTTATGGATATATTTGTGGTTAAACATTTCTTTCTCAGGTGAAATGGAGGCCTGTCTTTTGGGGTCTGGGGATGCAGTTCTGTATCGGCCTCTTTGTTATAAGAACACAGCCGGGGCTTATAGCTTTCGAATGGCTCGGACGACAAGTGCAGGTATTTCATGTTTTCTCTTCTAAAATGTATTTTTATAATCAGACCTCCTCATTATTATTAAGTCGTATGGTCTGTTTGGCAAATACAATGAATGTAAAAAAAACCCATAAATAAATAAATACTAGGAGTGGCCTTCCTCACACATCACTCGGAAACTCTATTTGCCCATCATACTTTATTACGGTTCCTTATCTGCCAAGGCACAATATTCTTTGACTGTGTGCATCATACGTTTTTAGTTTTTATCTTTAGGGCTTCTTTATTATGCTGTTTACCTGTATTCTTGAGTCATGCAAGGTTGGGATCAGCAGAACCTTTATGCATACGTGTGGTCTGCTAATCACTTGTTAATGTGTAGTTCAGCCTTCTATCCTTACTAAGTGTAACTTTAGTCTCCAGTACCCTGTGACTCACTATTGTAAATTATGTAAATAATTATATATCCACATTTATGATTAAATCTTCAGCCTACACCTTTCTGTTAATTCCATGCCGTATTATTCATTATTTATTTACATGTGTTTTATTATTATTATTTTTTTTTTAATATAACCCATGTTTCTTCTGATTTTAGATTTTCCTCGACTACACCAAAGAAGGGTCCTCGTTTGTTTTCGGGGATCTGATTAACAACATTTTTGCCTTTCAAGTGAGTCATTAACATACAATACCTATGGCTGAGTTTATGAGCTATTCAATTTTAACATGTTTAACTTGTGATTTCCTCCCCAGGCTCTGCCTATTGTTGTGTTCTTCAGCAGCGTGATGTCCGTGCTTTACTTTTTGGGGATAATGCAATGGCTCATTCTGAAGGTAAACAAACGTGTGCCCTCACAGCGTCATAGCATGCTGAGATTTGTGTTTATATAGGGTAGCTTACACTTGAATCGATTCCATGTGCTTTTGACCTCGCAGATCTCATGGCTCATGCAGATAACGATGGGAACCTCTCCCACAGAGACCTTGAGTGTTGCGGGCAATATATTTGTTGGACAGGTAACCTTCACGAGGATGTCTCTCCTTGCAGTACAATCTTTTACATTAGTATATACAGTATATAACATATTATTAAATGCAGAGAAAACCTGCAGTAACTCTGATTCTTTCTTTTGTGCATTAGACTGAGGCGCCGCTACTGATTCGACCCTACTTAAAGGACATGACCAAGTCTGAGATCCATGCTGTTATGACTGGGGGATTTGCCACAATTGCAGGCAGTGTCATGGGTGCTTTCATCTCATTTGGGGTGAGACAAAGCTGTTTTTCATACCATATCACGATAGATATAATAACTCGAAGGTCAATGTGTAGAGCACCTGCGGAAAAACACCTTTCCAATTATGTTTCTGTTACGGCATGTGGTGCATTGGAGCATTGGCAGCGTTGGAAACGAGCTTGGACGCCGTCCTCATCACCAGCTGTTACATTCCTGTTCAGTATTTAAGCTCCCTGTGTTTGACCGCTCACTCTCTTTTGACGACCTCACAGCATGCACTGTGGTTTGTATGGTATGATAAGGTCCAGGTCTTGGGACAGGCTAGATAGAGGCCTCTGTACATAGCCACAAGTAGATAACTTCTGTTTATATACACCAGGTTAGAGGGGGTACGGCCACCTATGTAGTTCTGGCTAGAGCAGACTAGGTAGTCAGGGACTGCTGCTACTCAGGGTTTTGGGGGGGTTAGTTAGGTTAGTAAAGCTTTCTTTCTTTTCCTTAGCTGTTTTTCATTTGTTTGACATACCTCCACCAGGTCCCTTGTCCTGTTTCAAATACACTCTCCAGTTCACATCATTCTCGCCTGTGTTGTGTCCATTCTTTGCTCCAGCGCACATAAGGTCCATTTTTAACCGGTTCTGGTTAGCACCGTTACCACCCTTGTACCCCTCGACGCTGCGGGCTGTAACAGTGGGGGCTCATCCGGGATCTTGTGTGTACTGGAGCAAACACATGGTGGTGTGTAGTAGTTGGTGTGTGTGTAGGTTGCAGTTGAGTAGTCAAGTACTCATAATTATACTATACTATTACACTATAATTGGGCTAGTAGTTTCTGCGACATCCTGAGGACGGACGGACAGAATACCTAATGTCATCTGATACCAGTGATTACATCAAGTCACTCTCAATTACATGACATTTCCTTGCATATTGCAGATTGATGCATCTTCCCTGATATCAGCCTCTGTTATGGCTGCTCCTTGTGCATTGGCCATTTCTAAGCTGTCCTACCCAGAGACGGAGGAAAGTCGCTTCAAGTCCGAGAAAAATATCAAAGTGTCTGCCGGGTGTGTGTCTGTCCCTTAATTCCTCTCACTTGTTTCATGATTTTCCTTTGTGTTTGTGAATTAAATTCCTTTTTTTTTTTAAAAAAAAAACTCCCCCAGTGATGAAAACAACATTTTGGAAGCTGCTAGCAGCGGCGCATCTGCTTCAATAGTGCTTGTTGCTAACATTGCAGCGAATTTAATAGCTTTTCTTGCCATCCTTGGCTTCATAAATCAAGCTTTGAGTTGGTTTGGAGGTATGGTGGGATACCCTGACGTCACATTTCAGGTATGTTATAACATATCAGTGATAAGTTGATTGTGAGCTATTTTTCTGCATTTTACACATGTGCAAATTTAACAACTGATGTCGAAATGTCTTTTCTTGTTCGTAGTTAATTTGCTCTTACGCGTTCATGCCTGTGGCTTTCATGATGGGTATTCCATATGCGGAGAGTTTCACTGTTGCCGAACTAATAGGCACAAAGCTCTTCCTCAATGAGTTTGTGGCTTATCAGAAACTATCCGAACTGAAGGACAACAGACTCAATGGACTTGCTGAAATCATCGGAGGGGAAAGACAATGGATTTCCGTGAGTGCATGTTCATTGAGTGCTTATGGGTTGGGAATATTTGAAATCTGTGTGTGTATAAATTCATGAGAACCGTGCAGAAAAGGAAGGTGATTGTTTTACATATTGCACAATAACATTTTAGGATTTTCTCCCACTGCTGCAGGTCCGATCAGAAATAATCACCACTTTTGCTCTCTGTGGATTTGCCAACTTCAGCTCCCTTGGTATTACGATTGGAGGTCTTGGTAAGTATTTTATCATGCCATCATTGCACTAAGCACACTGCCTCAGTAATGACCTTTGACCCAGAGCATTTTCTTTTATCATAGCCTCCATATGCCCAGAGAGAAGAGGGGATGTCTCCTCTATGGTGTTGAGGGCTATGATCACAGGGGCGACTACTTCTATTGTCAATGCTTGCATCGCAGGTAGGAGCTTTAAACCTTAAAGTTCTTGTGTAGGTGCGTCTTTAGAGCCTCTTGTGATGTGCATTAAGCTCTCTTTGTTTCTCAGGGATCCTCTTTGTTCCTCCACTCGACTGTGTGCCTTTGTTCTTGACATCCACCTTTAATTCCACAAATGTTGACATACAAACCTGCTGTAATGACCTCTTTCAAAGGTAAACAACAACACTTTCATTACAAACCCGTTGGCTGAATTTAAAGATGAAAATATCAGTGACGCACATCATTTATAGGTCGAGCGTCCTTGCAGATATTTGGACTAATATCTCAAATTAATTCTCTTGCAGCACCGTAAACAACGGGACCATCTCGTTTGAAGGATCCTGGAGCACAGTGGCAAACGCAACTATGTTCCTGACTAAATGTTGTCACTGTTGTGGTGTTTCTGCAGTTGAAATTTGCACATAGAGGATAAGAGTGTCCTCTATTATAGTTCATTCACGTGTGTTTCCATGTTGATCTGTTTGATTTGCAGAATCTGGTATATTTGTCTAAGTTCTAATCAAAGCACTAATTTTACTTCAATAAACCTAACCCGAAACATTCTCACTTGGTCCATTGGCGGATGTTAAAAGCACTTACAATCGCCCCGTAATAAATGAAACACCGTGTAAAAGTTTCAGGGTTTACGGTCATGAAAAACCTGGAATAGTCATTGAATTGGAAAATACTAATTTCCAGGCCTGGAGACGTTTTGGAAAAAAAACAAATAAGGCCAGACTTTGGAAAAGTCATGTATCATATATATGTGCTTCAGTTAAGAATGCCTGAGGAAAATCTATATTGTTCATTTAAATTTGTTAACATTTTGTATAAAACAACAAAGCTTGTCCTCAATTTTAGCTGGAAATACTTTTGACATGTATCTTTATTATTTCTCCTTTGTGCACAGACGTTTCAGAGAATGTAGTGTCTTGAAACTTTGCTTTGTTTGTAAAATGTGTATAAACCCTGTAGTTTTGCTTTATATGACGTTTTGGCAGTGTGTATGCTTTTAAAGATATATGTGCCTTTCCTGTATTATGTTGTATATGAATTCAGTATTTAATTTAAGGCAAAAAGGCTGAAAACACACATATAGAATCTGTCTGTCTGTCTTATTATAAATTTCAAGAATGAAACATGTCATTGATCAGTGTACGTACAGTCATCAAATAAAGAACTATGTAAATTGAAATTGAACACAAATGTTTTACACTTTTATTTAGAAAACAAAATTAGCTGACCTAAGATGGTGAACATTATAAACACACATTTATCCTCCTTAGTCACTCACTCACTTGTTCTCGCACACATTCACTATTGTTATTTCACACCACTTACAGTATTTAGATACCTACATACATACTTACACACACTTTAAACTGTTTTTCCTCATCATCTGCTGGTCAGGATACATTAAACGACACATTTAGAATATTTCATCTCAATTTCAAATACATATTTTTTTTTGTATTATCTTGTTTTTCATGAACAAATCCTCATGCAAACAAAGTGAATTTTTAAGTAACAACAGCTGGCGTCTAAGAGTGACTCATTCATTGATCATAAACCAAGAATCCATCGCAGAAATTCCAATAAATACCCCCGATGCCTGTGCAGCATCACAAGAGAACTGAATAGATTGAATTCTCTTACTAATGCAAATGTTCATGCATCTTTACAACTTATAAAAAAGGCATTGCTGCAGATTTTTTAGGTGACTATTGTCCAAACACACGGCTCTATTGGTCAGCTTTGCCTGATGTGAGTTCCACACGAGGAGCCTTACATAGAGAGAAAATCCTGAGTCTGCTCTTACGGTTACCCAGTGTGCTTGTCAGGTCAAGATGACTGTACAGATGACCTAGTCAGCAGCTTTTGTTGTTGCTGAAAACATAGTTAAAAATGTTATCAGACCCTTACTGCTATTGCTTTGTGAGTAGCAGCAGTGATGACCGGTAGACCGTTAAAGCAGATACAAGCTCTATAATAAACATACAAATAATTCACAAACTACAAGTAATGCCAGAAAAAAAGTGCTCACAAATACCCTCAGAATGAAACTTTGAGACACCTGCAAATGCTGCAAGATGCAGTTGTAATGTTCAACATAAACATGATGCCCTGCACACGTACTGTACAACCCAGAGGAACATGCCGTGTGGTTGTACGACCTCCATCACTTCTGTGGCGGATCATGTGAATTTTATCCTTAAACAGATCTTTCAGGGTTTTTTTGACTCGACAAATGTTGCTTGGAGAGTTGTTTATCCACTCACAGAGCCGATATGACTCTGAGGCGAGTGTTTTAAACTATTTGATAGTGTAACGCCACCCAGTGTTTAAAAGTTTAAAACGCATATTTTGCAGTTCGGCGTCTTCGAGTTAGAAGGTCAACACTTTGCCCATCACTCTGAGAAGTGACAATAATAAGTAACACTTTTAACAACAGTAAAAAGTTAACTGACTCGCTGGGACGTCTCACAGCTGTTCACAGTCACTGTTACAGTACAGATCAGTCCAACCAAAGTCATTTTCTTATTCTCCTACTCCTCAAGTCGTTGCTGAGTTCGGTAACTTGAAATACATTAACAATTCTTAACCTCTTAAAAGTAATAAAATTACATTTGACATTAAAAACATGTCACTCCTACCTCATTTCAAGAACATCAGAAGTTTCTGCAGGCTTGTCTTTGGCGCCTGATTTATTGTCCTCTGTCTCCTGGACTTTTCTAATCACCTTTGGACTAGAATTCGCCCTTCGTGAAATCTGAGGGCTGTTTGCTTTACGCTGCAGCTGCGGACTGCCGGAGCCAAGCTTGCGATTCAGCAAGGGGCTTCTGGAGCTTTTTATCTTGGTCGGCTGCTGCAGACTATCCAGAGTCTTCAGTGGGCGCAGGCCAACAAGACCACAGTAGTAGTTGCACTGATGGTGTGTCAGGAACTGTTCAACTACTTCGGGGGAGCCGACCTCTGTTAGACCTTGGTATCTGAAACACAGAGGACAACTTTTTATAACAGCCAGTCTAAAAGCAAACAACCTATAACATTTGCATGAGATTATGATACGAACCCTTTTGACTTGGTCACAACTCTAATATTAGTAATCTTCATTCCAACACCTGCAGCCATAAATCAAAGGGGACCTTTAATATTACATGATACAGTATAGGATCACTTGCTGAATAGTCGTGTATGTGTGTCTTACCCTCCATCCGGGTGACCAATAAATTGCCGTGTGTCCACTGATGGATCCAGTGCTGGAAGGCGGAGCATTTCTGTTCAACCTCAGACACATTTCGTGTAATCAGTCTGCCTTTAGGATCCATCATGCAGTACTTGAGGAAGACACCCTTGAGATCAGACTCAACTGTGGCATACGGCACAGAGTTTGCAGGCCGGTACATCAGATACTGAGGATTCACTCTGTGGGCACGACAGACAATAAACAAGAATACCTGGATGATACATTTCAAATGTCGGCCATCATCAGAGATACTGTGTATTAGTTGTGGTACTTACTCTAGTGATGCGCCAAAGTTGTCAATATCTCTTGCTTCAGCTGCGAAGATTTTACAGTATTCCCGAATCATATTTTGGATTCTGCACTCCTGGCAGAACAGAAATATTTGAATACGACAGATTAATGTGTTTTTATCATCACCAGGAATTCATTGGCAGCAATTGAAGAGTTGACGGTACATGACTCACTTGTTTAGTTACTTCTAGATTTCTCTCAGCAAGGCTCCTCTCCTGTTTGGTCCCGTATGGGATGGGGCTTTGCACCTTGATAATACAAGTACTTCCAGACTCAAAGACAGGATCCAACCCATAAATAGCTTTCACTCTGCTGGCTTTATGGCTGCAACCCTCACCAACATGCATCGTCTCAGTCATGATCCGACCAAAGAACTTGTCACCCCAGTTGCCAGAGTTGGCCAGACCTTTGTTGAACAGCAGTGGAGTCATTTCTATCTCCTCTCCAACTAAATGAGATAGAAACAGATATTTACATGGAGATATGATTTACAAAGATTTAATAATGGCTGCTGTTGTGCATATATCTTATGCAGATATGTACCTTCCAAATCCTCTCTGAGTAGTATGTCCGACAGAACTGCAAAACAAAAAGCAATCAATACAATTAGATATATATTTGAAACATAATTCCCTCTGGAGTATTGTATCTTACTGTCAACGCTGAGGAGGAAGTCAGTGGTATCAGTCCCGTATTCGTTCTTAATCGTACAGCCATAAACTCCACAGTCATGACTTGATGCCAGAACAATAGTCAGCGCCACTTGGCTTTCATCTCCTCCACTTGACGACAAAAGGAAAAAGACACACAATCACCACCACAACAAGCTGTATGGTTCACGCCCCATTTCAGTCAGTTACCAGAAAAGGCCACAAGGTGTCACTGCGACACAGATAGCCGCGACATAAGGCAGCAGTGTGCTGACACAGCAACCAGAAGCACATATATAGACTTTTAATGCTCCCTAGAGGTGGGAAGATATCAGCTTACAGTTTTTGAGTCTAGCCAGTTTCTGTGTCACAGCTGTGGTGCTCATAGTCACATGAGCCGAATGTCTCTGCAGTGAGAACATGAGAGTGACAGAAGGCCATGGGACGCTCTCTAAGGCAAATGAACTCTGTTTATCCTTAAACGATCACTTGTGTCATATCAAATCCTCAGAATAATAGCAGGGAAAAGTAATCATGTTAATCTACAAGACATTTATTGCTGGGGATCCATGTCAGAGGTGGTTAGGGCATTGTTGGCGCCGTAGAACAAGACAGTGATTTACCTTCTCTTAACCTCTAGTATTTCCTCCTCGTCTCTGAACCACTTAATGGTGGAGTCACTGAGTACATTGAAAAACTGGCACCACAGCTTCAGGTGTCCAGAGGCATCTGGGAAAGGCTCCCCTCTGATCTTACGGATGACCTGTGGAGCTGTTGGCATATAACAGGAGCAGACAGGCCTGAGGTAGATATATATCATACCGGACAGAGACAGAGTTTCTAATGCTTCCACTTCCCTCAGTGTCAATGCTCAGGTGCTGACAAACCTCACAAAACAGGAACATTATTAGCATTTTCTATTTTCTGTGACTCTGCAGAGGCCCGATTCAACCCTTAAATTCTAATTTCATGCATTTTTTTCCTGTGTTTATTTTGCTTGTGTTGATATTTGTTCCCCCTTTTGTGCCGAGGTCACAAATAAAGTAATTGGATTCACAGTTAAAATAAAGTTTGAAAGTCTTTCAGTCCTTCTTCACACCATCATTGAACTAACACAAATTTAATGAAACAAATGTATGCGCTGTGTAGGCTAATGTTGACAAGACATATAAACAGATAAACATCAGCCACTGTCATCAGTGACTGCTGTCTTATTGTCTGACAGGCGGAGAATATCGTCCCATACTGATTTTCGGTCATGAATATAGAATAAATAATATATATAATATTACTCTATATTATTAATTTCTTGTTCACACATGACACAAATTGAAAGTTTACCTTTCAGAGGGTCTAGTTTCTTCTCAGCAGGTTTCTCCCCTGAGGGAGTCTCCTCCACAACCTTCGGCACATCCAGCGTGGCCTTCCTGCGGCTCAGCAACGGAGAGCGCCTCTCCATTGGTGGGGTGTTTTGTCCCACGGGCGCTTGTAGCAACGCTGCTCTGCGAGCCTGACTGGGTGACATATAAGGGGACTCCTTCTTGCTTTGAATGTCTGGAGCTCCAACAACTCCATCTCCATCTTCTTTAGCCTTTGGGAGGAAGATCTTGCGGCGAGCCCCTGAGGCCAACTCCTCAGGCGTGGCAGAACGCATGAGCGACAGACTATCTCTGCGTTTCAGTCGGGGACTACTTTCACAGGACAGGGATGATGTCGGTGTTGATCCACCACTAAAGTCTTCGTCTAGCCTGTCACTCTGATGGTCATCTACAGTGATTACAGGGACACCAGTAACAGCCTCATTCTCTGAATCTTGAGCAGCCTTTTTTCGGACACTGGCTGGACTTAATGATGGATGTGTCGGCGGTTTGAAGCTCAGTCTCTCAACAGAGGATCTATTTCTTAGTAGGTCTTCAACAGTCACAGAATTCTCTATCTTGACATCTTTTAGGGGTTTAACTTTCAATATTTCAGGAACAATGTTTTCTTCCGTTGATCTGATGAGTGATTGCACTTTGTCATCAACCTTCTGTGTTGAAACTTCGTCTGGCACACAGCGAGAGTTCTCGGTTATACTTCTGTCTGCCCTATCATCTTGTTTCTCTTTCTTCTCAGGCTTCATGTCCATGCCATCATCCTCACACTTTGTTCCCCTTTGCGTGCCAGCTGAAGTATCTGTTTCTGTCCATTCACACTCAATGGGCTTTCTCTGTTCACAGTCACTCTCGTGACAAGTGACAGAGATCGGTGGCACCATGAATAAAGGCGATGTTGGAGTTTCAAAAGGCTGCCGAGTATCTGAAACAAGGGTCTTTACAAATGCATCATCCTCCCCATCATCAATACACGAAACATTTATAACAGGAATTGAAGCATAGTTCATCTTCGGGAGCTTCTCACTGCTTTTCTCCGTTGACTCACATTTTTCTGTCTCGTCATCTGATTGCGCAATTTCCTTTACTTTCTCAGTGGGTTGAAGGTTGTTATCATTCTGCATACCTTTCTGTGTGGGCAACAATCCTGAAGAATAAGCACCACCCTTATTTTGGATTATTACGTCTGCTGCGTCATTTTTTTGCAAAAAAGCTGGCTCAGATTCGGCCTTGTCGTGGGCCAAAATAGAGAGTGGCAGAGTAAACTCTTTGAATTCAGGCTCCATTATTTCGGATTTGGGGATTGAAAAATGTTCCATTGGGCTTAAATCTGGCAATGTTGGTTTTAGATCTGTGGTGTCCCCAATACACAAAGATATTTGGATTTGTGGAACTTTCTCTGAGGTCCAACACAGCTGTTTCTCATTGCTGTCTTGATGTGCAACACCACCGGCTTCCTCTAAATCATTAGTTTTACCCTCCTGGTTTTCGGTTACTGTTAGTGGCTTTGATTCGACCAACTCTTCTGCATTTTCTGTAGTTTTCTTCTCGGCCTCCGTTTCAAACTCTAAGCCAGCATCTGTTGCCTCGGCGCTCTTGTATTCTGCAGTCGCAGTCTCTTGTTCTTTGAGATTTTCACATGGGTCATCTCCTAAATCTTTAGCTAAAGCACAAATCAATACCTCTTTCATTTCACATCCCTCCTCACTGCTTCTGATTACTGAGTTTGAACTCTGCGTTTCTTTGTTGTCCTTGCTTTCATCTGCTAAAGACAGAGTGCATTCTTTCTGTATTTTTAGGTCACCCATCTCTTGGTCTGCAGTAAGGGGAACTCCTACGTTAATTTCTGGAGTCAGTGAAATACATTGGGCCTCTTCTTTTGCCCAATCTCTTTCTAAACTCTGTGTCTCTGTGGAGGACTGAGGTGAAAGCAAATCATCTGGTGTAATAGATTCCATTATCTCAATTCTCCTTTCCAGTGGTTTTAACTCAGTAATCTCCGGTCTGCTTACATCCGAACATGTCGCTGTGTCTGATTTCACTTCAATTTTCCTTTCGAAACATAAATCGGAAGAACAGTCCTCCTCTGCGTCATGTTCACCTTCTCTGCTCATCTTCACAACGTTCTTCTCCCATCCCGGGAACGTGAGTGCTTCACAAAGGCCTTGGCTGTCTGTTGCTGATATATCACTGTCAAGAGGATCCGAGCTATCTTTGAAACTATTAAGATTGGATGCAGGAGCGCATTCCTCTTCATCAGTGGCTTGGCTCTGTGGCACGACAGATATGTGTTCGCTCGGGCAGGACTCCTCTGTGGCCGCCGGGTGATGAGACTGCTGTAAATCTACTAGGCAATCTGGCTCTTGTTGATGTAAGGGAAACGCTTTGATACCTGAGTCCATCTGAGAATCTTTTTCTTCAGCCTGATGGAAAGTAAACAAATAAAGCATATTAGTACCTCATACCTCTCTCAATATTCCACGTAACATATACAGTATTCTTTATAATGAGGTTTTTTAATTACTAGTATTTTAATACTTTGATATATTGTCGGCGAGTACATCCAAATACGTAATGCAAAACAATCCGGTGTCCTGTTTTTAGCATGTTTTTTCGAAGCAAACTTAAGACAGGTATTTTTTTACAGCGTGACACGTTCATGCATGTTTCTCTGCTATAAATCAACAGCAGTGACCAGTGACAGATTGTTGCACATTTAAGATTTGCGTTACATCACGTACAGACGGGAGGAGAACTGAAGCCTCAATTATTAGATTATAGATCAAAAGTAAGTTCTTTGATCAACTCAAGCAAATATAATTTTTGTTTTATGACCTGTCCGTTTATGTCATGAGATTACCTCATGCCATGTGAATGGTAGCTGTGTTTACACAGGCAAAGGTCCAGTGAGTTGTTTCGATTTAAAAAATAAATCATTTCCTAAAGCTCAAGTTTCTACTGGCCTTTGTGTACATGGCTTAAGTGGAACAATTAAATGGTTAATACAGTTGAAAGGGGCGAGGGTGTGTGTGTGTGTGTGCACTCTGCCTCCTATTTTGAAGGCCGGGGGAATTCCCACGTGTTTGAAGCAGGTGTGTTGCGTAAAGAACACACTGGGAAATGAATGAATGAGAGATTCTACAGGAACAAATCATTACACATGAATGATCAATCCTCATGAATTACCGGAAATAATCTCTAAAGGAAATATGTGTTCAATCGGAATGTGTGGAGCAGTGGACAGCAAAGTCAAGATTAAACTTGCATGTGTTGTGGTGTGTTGGGGTTTTCCCCTCAACGCCCCTGTTTGTGCCGTTCACAGCCTCAGAATTTATGCAGAAGAGAAAAGAGGCCACATGTCTCCTCCTGACAAACATGTTTTCACGGCAGTGCCTACCAAGAAAAAAGAAGTTGCTGCTTTCGATGGAAGAGAACTGGTGTCACATTCATTCTAAAAACGACGCCCCCGTAATAACTACACCTCTGTGTGTGTAAATAGACACACAGTCACTCGTGCTCATGATAAATCATTGTTCAGATACGTGGTTTAACTTCCTTCATTAATCCCTTTTGTTAAACCACCTCCACAGCAAATGTACAGTTCTAGTTCCACATTACTGGCATGAAGTCCCACTGCAGGTGTGTTGAGGTTAAATCTGTTGACTTCAGTTCCCTTCCCCACACGCAACCAACTGGATGTTAGCAAAGTCACGACTGCAATGTAAAATTCGCTTCAATCATCTGCTCTGCTAGAGCGTTTCGTAGAAAACGCACTGAACAAAACAACAGCTGAAATAAGAACTCGTAACTTTCAGGGACCTTTTGGTTTTGATGAGTTCAAATGTTTCATTTAAAAAAAAAATAAAAAAAATCATCGAACAACGAACAGCAAATTCTTCCCGCCTCTCCTAAGACACATTGAACATCACAAACAAAAGCAGAAAAACATTCTATTAGTATTTGAATGATTATTTTCATGTGCAACTTAAACCATTTTTTCTGCCTTTTGAAAACCAGATGAGCTTTTGTAATATACTCTGGACCTGACAAGTTGAATTACTTCTGCACACAAGCACACACAGCTTGGTGCTACAACTTGGAAGATAAACTTAAGGGGAAGAGAAAAAAACAAGTTCTGTATCTGCATGCAGATAAAATATCCTTTCAGTCAACGTTTTGATCCCAACGGATCGTCCTATCATCTATCTGCTAGCTTACTTAGTGGATCTTTTATTTTAGATTCGGGGGATAAAAAATAGGCACAACTTTAGATGGAGATTCAAGATCATGAATTTGAAGATTTTTCAACCTTATCACTTCGACGCAGGGTTAGAAAACAAATCCAAATTAAAAAGCACATTCCTGCAATTCCATGGTCTGAATCAAGTATATGCTGTGCATGTGAAGCAAAAATCATCAATGACCCTCTATAACCTTTCCTTTTATGAGCATATACTGTACAGTCACTATTTCCACATACACAAACCAATTATATTTGCTCAACAGTGATAAGACATTCACTGCTTCCTTCTCCTCCGGATGAGTGTTTTGTTTATGATGTGGCTATTAGTGAAGTTGGGGGCAGTGAGGAATGTGTCTAATGTGACGAGGCCGTCCTTTCATGCTGAGACCTGCCACAAAAGTCCCTGTGCTACCGCTCCTACAGAACACATGGCCATCTCATGCAAAGGTTGCTCGTGAAGTGAGAACCACCGCTAATATTTCATCATGATCTCTGCTGTGCTTGTGTCCCAGTCATCGCAGCCAACATCTCAGCTACTGCCCTTCCTAAAGTGTGCTATGACGGTACACAACATCCCCCACCCCCACATATATTTAGCAAAGTTCCGCTCCAATGGTTCCTCATTTTTTTCTCACATATTTATCTTGTTTGCTCTTGAGCGTTATCAGTGCAGTAAAACCAGAGTCTCTCGTTGCCAGGCTGACTCACTCCTGTTGTCAAACATTGACATTATACTGTATGTTATAAAGTCCTTGTGTTGTCTGACTGTCCCAGACAGCTGTCCCACTCCTGTTGATATAACATCTACCCATGAGTCCTTGAGTGTCTTTTCTAACTGTGAAATTTCTTGACATAGTTTAGGATTCAGCCGGGAAATGGCTCATGTTGTACAATATCTTGTCCCACAAATGCAGTGTATATACTGTATATCTCCTTCACTGTACGTACCTCAGTGGGAACCGGGATAAGCACAGACAATGCCATGTCTTCAGCTGGGACACTGATCCCTGCCGCCACTGATGCCTCCATGGTCCCCAGAGGATCATCAGCCACCTTGACGCTCTCGCCTGTTAGCTCGTCTTTGCTCTCCGAATGCAATACATGAGCCGGTGGAAGGTCTGTGTGTTGAACGGTATCGTCATGCTCATGTTCATGTGGCGTCAAGACCTTCAGTGACACTGACTGTTGTTCTATATCTGCACATTCGGAAGGCTCCTCTGAATCAGTGTCCATAGGTACAACTTCGTCTGCGAGAGGTTTGTCCACCTCTTGATGATGCTCCTCTTGCAGCCAATATGACGGTGGTGTTTGCGATTGAGGAGAGCACGGCTCTGTTGAGGAGGGGAGGTGGTCAAACTCTCCCTCATGGTTCTCAATGAGCTCATTAGAGTCCTTCTTTCCTTTACCAAAGAAAAAGTCTTTGACAGTGTGGAGCATCGTGGAGATTGAAGCCTGGATGTGATGATGGTCATGATCCTTATGAGCCTTTCTGCGATGTTTGGCTTCTGGACCATGTTTTGAGTAGTCTGCCCTCTGCGGCGTCTCTGACAGCCTTTCTTTTTCTCTCTCTCTTTCTATAGAGAGTTCTTTCTCTCTCTCTCTTTCTATAGATCGTTCTTTTTCTCTCTCTCTTTCTATAGAGCGTTCTTTTTCTCTCTCATACTCTTGCTCTCGTGCCTTTTCTTCTCCTTCCTTCTCCTTTTGCTTCCTCTCTTCCTCTCTTTCTCTCTCTCTACTGGCATTTAAAATACATATATCCGTCTCTGTGGGGTTTTCCACTCGAGAGGCATTTTGTTTCTCCTCAACATCCTGTGACTGAAGAGTCTCTGCCAGAAATTGTGCCAAACTGATTCCTCCATCATAGCAGTTTTCACCTCCATTCCCCATCATGTGGCTTCTGCTGCTGTTAACTCCAGTTTCTACATCATTGGTGATCTTCATTTTCTTTTTGAGCAAGGTATCCTCAGGTGGAGGTATCTCCTTCTCCAGGCTACTGTCTATGGATGCAACAGGGGCTGTTTCCTTGACTTCAAAGCTGACTCCATTGGGTTCCGCAGCCGGGGGAGGCTGCTTCACAACCTCAGGCTCCTTTACTGGTTGGATCTGCTCTGGTTCTGGGATGGGCCGCTTCCTTTGAGGACGTTCAGGGCTAACCTGTGGTTTCTCTATAGGATTGTTCTCTTTAGCCCCCTTCTTATTCTGCTCATCCATGTCTTTCCTCTTCTTCTCTGCCTTCTGCTTCAGCTTGGCAAAGAACCTCTGGTGGATCTGGTACTCGCTCATGGTGCCGACCTCCAGAACCCCCGAGCAGGAGACAATACCTTTACTATTGCTGGCCGAGGCCTGGTAGATGGCTGCATCATCCAACGTGCAGCTGAAACGAGAAACACCTATTGATCTCATATTATGAGCACTAGCACAAAAAATAAGCTGCATTTACAAACAGATTATTTTGCATGGTTTATTACATACTTGTAAATATGGAGGGTGTGAGTTTTTCCATTTCGGCGAATTTCATACTTTGGGAGTCCACAGTAACGATCCATTTCCATATCATCTTTATACCATTTCAGTTCTGGAGCAGGATAACCTATGTACATGGATTGAACAGCAGTGAGCGCAACAATCTGACTGGCATGTGTGATTCACGGCCAGTTAGTGGGCTTACCTGATACTACACAGGTCAACTTCACATTACAGTTCTCAGACACTGCTTTTGATTTCACGGTGGTCTCGAAGGACGGCTGTATATCCTCGGTCAGCTGAGCCATGACGGTGCACAATGTGCTCCTGGAAGGTAACGTTGACGCATCAGGATGCGTTTTTCAAACAGTCGACAACTTTCAGTTCAGTAACCTCCTAACTGTGCAATGCATTACAATTACTTCCTCAATCGACAGAGGAATTGCTGTTAATGGAAACTTCTGGTAGTGAAGAGAGTATGGAAGTGTGACAAGGAGACGTGTGAGATGTCAAGGAGAAACACTGCATTACAGAATCTGATCACTAGAATTGAACACTGAACAAACTGGACACTTACGTTACTGTTAAACGTGTGTAGGTTTCAGTCTCGGGGTAAACCGGTTTGTGTGGTTAAGATGTTAGTTGGGAGGAATATTTCAAAAGTGTGGATTACCTCGTTGGCCTGTAGTGTGAATACCTTGAATAGCTATTCAGAGAGGAGGCAAATGAAGGGACATTAATGATTGATTGAGACCTGCGTATATGGAACCCATCTAAATATAACAGTATAATATCTGCTCTCCTCTTCAACAACAGGAGAATGTTTTGGTTTTGTTAATTCCAGCTACATCAGTTTGAATTGAGTCTCGTGATTGTCTTAACTAGATCTTATTATCCTTATGCTTTTCTCTTCACCACCATGCAATAGAAATGTTTCAACAAATCTGCAAGAAACAATAAATTCACTCAATGAGTATGTCTACCTGTTTTCAGGCCTAACATTCGAGAGGTAAGTATTGCGGCTTTCTGAGCGGCCATTGGAAGAGCTGCCCTCCCCTTCACTGAAGCTGCTTGTCCTTCCATTGCCAGAATAAGAGCGAGTCATTGGCCTTCTAGATGTCATTGTCCACTGTAGTTATTTACAAAAACTGTAAGATCCACGATAAAGTTTCTTCTTGTTTACATCCACAGCTTGTCAAAGCCCAGTTCAAAGTTGAATTGTGTTATTCATGTAAAGCCCCTAGAGAAGAAAAAAACAAACACTTAATAATGGTAATTAAACTTGTTGGATGATAAGGAAAGACAGTATAAAGTGGGTTGTACGTACAATATACTCAAACCACAGTTCAGAGCAAGTGTTTGTCCTTTCTGAAAAAGCAAACCACTTGCATAGGAGCAGGCTATAAATAGTTTCAGCTATCAGGTTGTGGTAAGGTTGTTGGTAAAGAAACACAAACCTAGGACGCGTCATTTCCTTCTGAGAGTTCTGCATACAATTCATGTGTTTCTCGACGATAGAAAACTTAAATCTTCCAACTTACCATTGAGATGTTGTCAGTGTTTCTTTGGAGCCTGAGTCTGTGAAGAAAATCTCTGGAACTGCCTATCATAGACACGCATGTGTTGCCACCAGGGCCCTATTTTTAGCAGGCCTACAAATAGGTGCAAGAGCACATTGGATTTTCCGAAACTAGTCTCAAGACTTAACAAAACCATTTAAATACTAAACTGAATAAAGGTTGAAACCAAACACCAAATCAGTGGTTTTACAGTGAATAAATATCATTGCTTTGTGTTTATCCAACAAAATTATTTGGAATAACAGTTTACCACTGTAGTCAAACACTGTGGAGGACAGAAAATTCAAAACATGTCTGTAGCGTATGGTTCATGACGTAGCTGATGACGATAATAGAGGTCCCATGCTTTGCTCAAGAGTTGCTAAAGTACAGCCCCCCTGACTTTGTTCTGCAACACACGATCAAAATATTGTGACCTGTTCTCTTCTTGGATTTCACATCGATCATAAAAACAGGCTTGGGTGACAAATTCTATACTGATGTATGGATATTCTTCATGTGTTAGTTAGGTCTTTGGTGACTTAAGGGTCTATTTAGGTTGTTTCTGGGTTTATTTTGTGTGACTGTGTTAGAAATTTTAAAATGTTTTTTAGAATTATTCCTCTGTACAATGCTGATTTGAGACATAGTTTGTACACTGTATTGCCTCATCTTGGTCTGGACGCTCTCAATAATAACTTTTAAGTGAGGCTTTCAGGTTGAACAGCTTTTAAGTACAAATGTAGGCTCAACTATTAAAAAAAAACAGTCTCTTGCAAATCTGTATTATATTATTATAT
This sequence comes from Macroramphosus scolopax, assembly GCA_901007825.1. Taxonomy (NCBI): domain Eukaryota; kingdom Metazoa; phylum Chordata; class Actinopteri; order Syngnathiformes; family Centriscidae; genus Macroramphosus; species Macroramphosus scolopax. The sequence goes on along the minus strand of CAAKHC010008178.1, from coordinate 4,666 downwards.
CTGTAAAAATATTTGTGTGACAACAAAGTTCCTCCACACATAAAGGCACATTTCAAATTCAACCCAAGGCAATAATACATGGAATTGTGCCAAATATTTTTTTACCGTAATGTCAAACAAAAGTGTCTACTCGCATTTCCTTTATAGTATGAATATGAGAATACCATTTTTTTTCTATTTGGATTTCTTAAAGGTTCTTATATGCTGCTTTTTAAATTAAATTACATTTTTTTTGTCTCTGAGCCGCGGAGCAAAAGGCTTTATACTCTTCTAGTTGCGTGTGTATTAGAAGCTTTACGGTATTAAGCGTTTACGTCCTCTTTCCGAGAAAGGGGAAGAGTTTACTCGCTTCAATTAAAGTTATGAGGTCGAGAGAAAGAAAACACTCTGGCAGCTGCTCGACTGGTACGAGGCTGAATGCAGGTATGCACTAAATCATGTATGTCTTTATTAACTTTGATACCGATCTTGTAAGTATTTAACGTATTCTACATTGAAGCTTGTAGTCACAGCTAATAATGATAATCAGAAGTAAAAATGGATTTATGGCGCCTCCTGTATGTTTTAAAACTAGTTTTTCTTGTTTCAATGGAGCGGTGTTCTTACGAATGATAAAAATAAAACTATTTATACTCTTACAGTGAATGTCTCAGCAAAAGAAAAATATCTGGTCAATAAAAGGAAGGCAATGAATTGATGCCTGCACCTAACCCTGACGCATAATGATCACAGGTATGTTTGTGGCATTTCTATACCTCATCATCGTCTTTAATAGTGATGTGCAGTGGATAGTGTTTTCGCCTGACTCTCACTGTATGTGTTTCAGATCTTGTCATAGTGCGCCAACCTGTGTCTGTGTGTGTACCTGTGAACCATAAGGTGACTCTGAGCGTCCGTGCTGAGGGCACAGGTGTCCTGAAATACCAGTGGTTCAGTCAGGTGGACAATGAGGTAGGACAAATGAATGGATGTAAACATTTGAAATGGCACCTGTAACATTATCTAGATGCAAAAGTCTAGAGTTTATACAAATTCTTCGTTGCAGTTTAAGCATTTGATTGCTTGTTCCTGTGACCTTATTGGATAGTATTTATCATTTTAAGGTGTTTGGTGAAACTCGAGCGGACCTGACCATCAGAGCTACGACGACTCAGCTCTATGTGTGCAGAGTGAACAACTATTGTAGCTGCGTATTCAGTGAGTGGGTGAAAGTGAAGGTGCTGGACATTGATAAATCAGGTATGCACTGTGCCATCCTCCATACTGTTTGTTATTGTACTGATGTGGCTTGGTTTCTTTTGTTTTATAAAATTGTAGTTTAGCCTCAACCAGGAAGAAAGCCTTCAACAGATCTCTTTCTTTCCGTACGTCAGGTCTTCCAGTGCAGTGGCAGGGAGAGCCCTACATTGCTATCAACCCTAAACCCCAGAGAGTCCTAAAAGGTTCAAAACTCACTCTCCACTGTGCTACTTTCGGCAACCCTGCTCCAAGCTTTCAGTGGTACAGAAATGGACAACTGCTGTCGAAAACAACCACTGACACGCTGCAGGTAAGGAAGGATGACTGGCGCGTTTGCTTACCTCAGTGCTAATAGAAACTGTTTACATTGTGTCATCGCACTGACTCGCACTAGTGCACCCTTCACCGAACCATGTAATTCATTTAGAAACTGAGGTTAAAATGTTGCCAGGTGTTTGATTTGCGGTTGAAGAATAGCCAGACATTCAATCCATATCAGGAAATGTGATCTATTGTGTTCCCTGTAGGTTGACCACACCACAGCTGAGCATGGAGGATCTTACTTGTGCGCTGTGTCGAACGTGTTAGAAGAGAGATGGAGTGAACCAGTGGATGTTGACATTGGTGAGTCAAAAATGAAACTGATTTTCTTCACGCTGTGAAAGACAGTCTCTTCCCAAGTTTAGCTCTGTGGTTTCCTCTGATTCGACTTCCTCCGTTTCCGAAGAAAGCCCTGCGTTGAAAAACATATTTTTATTCTCACTAATTTCATTCTTCAGATGTAACACTGTCGCCTGTAACACAGGCTTCGTGTTGTTTCCAGTCTGCTGACGGTACTTTCCCCATGTCTGCAGACTAAAAAGGAAGTTGTTAGTATCCGAGTAGTATTTGGTCTGAGCCAAGGCACACAACAGGAAAGTGATGTAAAGTGAAACTAGGTCTCACAATAACTCTCCGGTTTGCTGTTTATGTACCTCATGTCTCGTTATAGACAGAAAAACAGTTATAATCGTAACACCCTTTGTGATCCCTCTGGATGAAATACATGAATGCTGATTTCGACCTTCTTTGTTTTAACCTCTAGTTGAAGATGATCCGCCTCCTCCTGCAGCACCCACAGGTACAGTGTTAAGGAAAAATCTCATTGTTAACTCAGGCTGTTTTAAGTGTGCTGGAGAGGAAATCTATCAGACTATGTATCAGACGTTCCACGTGTTGCTATAAATAGAATTCCTCTTTGACCTCAGTTTCAGCTACCGATAAAGTGGCCCTCCTTATTGGCAACCTAAACTACGCCAACCACATCGGCTTAATGGCCCCCATCATGGATGTACATGAGCTCGGTAACCTCCTGCAGCAGCTGGGCTTCCGAGTGGTTTCCCTGCTGGATCTCACCAAGGAAGAGATGCTGGCTGCTATTGACAAGTTCATCCAGCTCCTCGACAAAGGAGTCTATGGTGAGTACAATTTGCCTTCTATTTTTTTTTCCTCTAAACTGACAAAATTATTTGATTCATCAACATTTGATTTTTTTTATCCTTGGAGATATGCTTATTGTGAATAAGATATATCTTAGTGTGATTGGAAAAATACCAGCGTAACTTCCTTTTTGTCAAACTCTGTGGCCCTTATCTGCTGTTGCCCACTTGTCATGGGTTATGAACCCACTAGTGGTTTGTTTATCTCACGGCTTATGCGTATGTGTGGCTGCGTTGGTGGAGGAGTAAAACTAGGTTTAGGCATTATCAGTATTCAGAACTGGCTTTTTGTGGATGCTGGTAACAGAGGATGAGGTTGTTTGTACCACTGTAATATGAAATCTGATATAAAAATGAATATATAAAGTGAGTTGTCACCCTTAATCAAATTATACTCTGCTAATAATCTTTTTCTTATGAAACAGAATCAGATAATTAAGTATATATGTCTATTTTGAAACAACTTATTGTGTGAAGACCTTCTGGATTCTATTTTATATCATTAATATGTGATATTAAAATTCTACTTATATAGCAACAGTAACTAAATGTGCTTTTCATCACTCCTGACAGGCCTTTTCTACTATGCGGGGCATGGGTACGAGCGTGCCGGGAGGAACTACTTGGTAGCTGTTGATGCTCCACAACCGTACCGGCCGGAGAACTGTGTCTGTGTGCAACGGGTCATGCTGAGCATGCAGCAAAGACAGACTGCGCTGAGCGTAATCCTACTGGATACCTGTAGAAAATGGTAAATGTACTAATTGATTTCTGTTTTTATTTAAAGATCACAGGGGAACTGACTATTGCATGTTATAGATATGTAAACTGTTTTATGAATGTGAATAAAACTGAATTATCGGACTTTAACGCAGTTGGGAAATTATTCTAAAACCTGTACTTTTACTTTGTTAAGGTACAACCAGGAGTGCATACCATCAGCCATCATGCCAATGGGCCCAAGTGGGAATACTGTTTATGGCTATGCTACGTATGTATTTTATCAGTAGTTCTTTAAATATTTACTTTACAAATACATAAAACACCTAAAGCAAGTCACTGATCCACCTGTGACTATAGAATGGAACATTTTTCTGTTTGAAAAAAAACTGTTTTCCTTTTTGAGTTTAAATGATATTTAATTTATCAACCAATGCAGGTGTGAAGATGCTGAGGCTTTTGAGGTGCAGGATGGAGGGAAAAGTACTGGAATCTTCACCAAGTACTTGAACAAGTACATCCTACAGTCTGAGAAAGTCACTCACATCTTAGAGAAGGTGTCAGAGGGTAGGTGTTTCATACGAGGCTCTAATGCTTTAATATTTCAAACTAAGAATGAATCTTAAAAAAAAATGCTGGAACAAAGATGGCTGTATATTTTCTGACCATGCTGTGATATCATGGGATGAACATGCTGTGGATTCTTTCCACCGATGAAGGTATGCAGGTCTCCGGTAAACAGATCTGAAGGGAACAGTTTGTTCTTTGGTGTGTTTGGCAAACTGCAGATTGGCAACTCACTTTAGTGTTGTTTAATCAGGAGTTGTGCGTAGAGCTGTGACCGAGAAGCACGGGGACATGTCAAGTCACACTGACGTAAGAGTGTGTTTTTTTTTTTCCAGTTGATGTGCCTTTTGGTAAAATATGTTTTTGATCAGCATTAGCATGTGACCTCATTCTCTGGAAATTCACACTATTGGCTCGAGAACAGCAAGCAACCTGAGACATGCAGAGTGCAAGACAGCTGCTGTGCCGTTTGGGCACCCCCTGCCACTACTCTGATGAGCTCACTCGCAAATGAGATTTTCCACGGCAGGTCACCCTGCTCGAAGCACCGCAGGTTTTATGTATGTGTTAATCAATATTTTCCAATATTTTATTTATCGACTATCTTCCTAATCCCTAATAAGGTTTTTTGATATCTGCTCATCTTGTTCAGGACTTACTAA